>JAOTQH010229279.1:0-14027 GCA_025631255.1 Cornus kousa
GATCTTTACTTGCTTGAAGACTTCCCACATGTCTTGAATTTTACAATTTTTGTTCCCAAAATGTGTCGACTCATGGAGATGTTGAGGACACGAAGCCTTGGGTCATAAAAAGTCTCCACATTTGGGGTGACAAGCTTGGGAATTTCAATGAAATTTGGATTAAATAAGATAGGATTTGGATTTTTGGATGGAAAAATGTTGTCATTCTTGCTTCCATCAACCTTGTTGTTCACAACTCGACCGCTCCTAAGAGTGGTGATTGCTTGGACATGTTCATGACTCGGCCCACTCAGAGGAGGAGCTTCGTCAATCACATGCATCCCTCTAGGATTCTCAAATGGTTGAGCGGGAAGTTTACCCTTGTCCTTTTGAAGAAATTGGTTCATTGAGTTAGTTATTTGTCCCACTTGAGTTTCAAGTTTAGCAATGGACTGAGTACGAGAATGAACCATTTGGAGAGTGGGCTGTAATGATGTCAAGAGTTGCTTGTTAGATTTCATCATTTGCTTGTTTAGGGTTTCCATCATTTGCTTATTTGCAGCCAGAATCTCATCAGTTGGAAACACAGGAGATTGATTAGAGACATTTGGATTGTAGGGTGGACGGTAGCTTGAGGAGGCCTGAAATTGCCTATTTTGAAATTGAGAAGATGGATGATTTTGATGCCCTTGATTTTGAAATTGCTAATTTTGTGGGGCTTGTTGCCTCCACGAGAAATTCAGATGATCTCTCCATCCCGGATTGTAGGTATTGGAGTACGGATTGTTTTCGGGCCTGGAAAACATAGCATTTGCTTGCTCTTGATTGGGACTAGGAAATTGCTCCGGTGTGGGGCAATCTTCCAAGAGTTGGAATGGACTAGTGCTTGATGAACACACCGCACTTGCAGAATTTTGAGACAAAGAAGGAGAATGATGTGGCGCCATTAACTGATAGAATTTGTGAGCTATGGCATCCACTTGAGAAGATTCTTCCCTTAGTCTTCGGTTGACAAGGATTGGTGTTCTTTGCATTGGTTGAGGTTGGAGCCTTACGAGAATTATGTTGCAATGAGTTTTCACTCAGGTTCTCGAGTAGGGTCTAAACCTCATCTGCATTCTTAGACATGAACATCCCTCCACATGAAGAGTCAACCATGAGTCTATGTGGTTCGGTTAAACCATCATAGAAAGCTTGCACCAATTGCCATTTTGGAATTAGGTGGTGCGGACATTTTCTAAGGAGGTCTTGTAGTCTTTCCCAAGTCTCATGGAGTTGTTCTACATCAATTTGAGAGAAGCTAAGAATAGAATGCCTCATTTGATTGGTTTTACTCACTGGGTAGTATTTCTTTAGAAATTCTTGCTGCAATTGGGCCCATATACACACCAATGACATACCACCACAAAATTAATCATTTAATCAAATAAATATGCACAACAAAACAATGCATGAAATGCAATGGACCCGTGACATAACCCCTATGCACAACAATCCTGGTAGCGGGTCCCACTTGGGACCTCCCGATTCGAAAAATAGAGAAATGTCGAAATGACAACCAATGCATTTCCAAGGGTCATGACCTCAAGAAAACGCCCCAACCAACTCCCAGACACACTCGACACATCTCACGGTAGTCGGCATGCAAAACGAGTTCAGACGGAAATACCCTCGAAAAATCAAAAAAATTACAGAAAATGGAAAAATAGGAAATATTAACACTTTGTTACAAGAATTAGAGCTGTTTTGCCACAATCATATTCAACATCGATATACCTCAAATCAAGACTCCCATATTGTATGCTTGAAGAAGACATTCTTGGATTGGAATCTACAAATCAAAACAATATCTAATTTCAATAAAAATACTAACAATTAACTTAAAACAACATCTAATTTCGATTGTGGTTATGGCTGGACACTAAGGTAGGCATTGTATTGTACGATTTTGAAAACAAAATTCACATAATGGGTTTAAACCTCAAAGGAATTACATTTTTTTGAAATCTTAAAGAAATTTATTGAAATCCTAAAATAAATTACATTTAATTAGGGTTTGGGTAGGGATACTAATTACATTCAATTACGGTAGCAAATTACCTTCAATAAAGGCAGCAATTTACCTAATTAGGGTTTCAAAATCATTTCAACTGCTTCCTAGAATGGAGGAAAGAATGGCGGCTTCTAGGGCTAGTATTTCTAGAAAAGCTTTCACGCATGGTGGAGAGAAGATGAACTGAGAAATGTGCAATTGTGTGGGTGTTCTTATTTAAGATGCTTGAGGGCATTTTTGGAATAACAAATAAAAATTGATAGCACATGTTTGGCACATGTTACAGCAGAGGTAGTTTAACTAAAATTTGATTGCCAATGCATGTGAAGACGTACCACGCGCTAGGTTAACGTCCCAAACTAACAGAATTGGGGTAAAGTGATAACTTTGTAATACCGTTGGGGAAACAAGTTGGGATTTTATGATAAAAAAATGATAGTATTGAAGTTTTTATGATTTAAGCCCTAATTTTTTTTTTAAAGTTATCACAAAATCCCACTTTTCTATATAAAAGATAAATATTTCCTATAAATTTTTTCCTAGGACCAATAAATTTTACTTTTGAAGTTCTTTTCCATTTAAGTTCTAAACCACCCAAATTTTTTACTTATACCCTTAGCAAATATAAGTAAAGTTTTAGAATTATATTTTTTATTTCAAAATTGATATGTAATAACATTTTTTTTTTTTTTGGTTTCTATATTAATTATGTTTTAGTTAATTAATAAATATTTATTATAAATTTAAATTATAATTAATTAAATTAAATTAAATTTCTATTCCAAAAAATCTGTTGTAGATTTTATGACAATCATTTTCTAAAAACAAAAACTAATAATTGAATTAAAAAAAAGTTAATAAAATATTACATTTCTTTTATAAATATATAAGTGTGTATCTTCTATAAGCCCTCCCATTTCGTCGTACATCACTTTTACTTTGTCTCACTTATTCTAGAAGCAATCGTCAACAAAATGACTGGAAATTTTAGAAACCACCACTTTAAGTCCAACCCAAAAGATTTACAATCACGCACAATATTCCTTGAAGGCGTTCTCTTTCTCTCTCTAGATCTCTTGAGTTATAATTCCTCCCTATACATATATATTCACAAATTTTTCTCTCTCTAGTTTCTCCCTCCGATCGATCCAGATATATCATGGAACTAGCTAGCTAGCTAGGAATTGATCTAGTCGCATATATCAATATATATATATATATATATATATATACCATTGTAATATAGCCTCGGACCGAGATAGAGCACTCGGTTGTAGCTACTCTATCGATTGATAATTAATTGATGGCTGATGATCATAGCATTGATTCCCAGGCGCAAGATGATGAAGAAGAAGCACTCTCTCTCAGCGATCTTCCAATAACCACCGATGATGAACGTCCAGCTGCTGCTGCTGATGAAGAAGAAGACATGAACCCCAAGACTACAACTACTACTACGTTCCACACTGGTAGTGGTATTAGTAGTAATTGCGGATCATCATCCTCCTCCTCCGAACCAAACACCAACGACTTGTTCGAGTTCTTCAGCGGTCTCACTACTTCCGAGATGTCTCATGCAGAAGACATTATCTACCGTGGAAAGCTCAAACCCTTCATTAATACTAATACTAATATTGATCATCATGATCATCAACAACAATATTATTCTCTCTCCAACCAAACCGCCCATATATTTTCCCACAATGATAATATTAAACCTTCTATTAATAATAGAGACGTAGTAGTAGAAGATGACAAACTACAAAAAAGCTTTCATCGCCGGCGATCGGGCTCTATGTCCGACTTAAACATCATGAGTACCTCTCGATCTAGCAGCACCAAGAGTACTACTCGTCCACATCCACTCATGCGCAACAGTCGCTCTTTGGATTACCGAAAACTACGTACAACTTCAACCTCCAACTCTGAAACTTTGACGTCGTCACATATTCAGCGGAACTCTTCAGCCAAGAATTGTGGTGGAAAGTCCTCCGAAGCCACCGCCCAAAAGCTGTCCAGGCCTCGGTGGCATATTCTCATGTTTGGGCTTGTAAAGTTTCCGCCAGAGATGGATCTCAAGGATATCAAGAACCGTCAGTTCCGGCGCAATCATCCAGCAGCAATGTTTCCGTCCTTTGAGGACACCGGCAGTGGCCAGAAAGCGCCGATGAACCGAATTACTACTGATCATCATCAGCGGAAGAGCTCTTGGGGACTTCTTAAGGTTTTGAGCTGCAAAGGCAATGCAAGTGTTGCAGTTACGGCGTCGTTCGGTTGCATGCAGCCATTGCCGCCGCCTCCTCCTCCTGCAGGCGGTGTGACTATGAAGGAATGAATATTTATTAATTAATTATTACGGCTCCGCTCTCTCAAGTCTCAGTGATGAGTAAGTCGGTCCACAGATGTCTCTCTCCAAAAATTTATTTATTTATTTGTTTGTTTTTTAAAGAATTACCCTTGGAACCAGCCGGTCTCCGGTTGGTGATGAAGGTTAAATCAGTAATTGAAAAAAAGTTGGAAATTCATTTTCTTCTACGACAGGTTAATAAAGACTTTACGTAGCAGCGAAGGAAGAGAATGTGGTGTGGCGAAACATGGTTGATGATGATGTCGTAGCTGTAATGATAGGAGTATATCCATCTTAATCTCAATGTGTGAGTGAAATGAAAAGTATTTTTTGTCCACTGGGGACAATGAAAATAGAATGAAGATCACGAGTACTGGAATGGAGTGGAGTGGTCCCAACCAACAATTAATATATATATATATATATACACACACACACACACATATTTGTAATATTCGGCAGAGAATATCAAGGGTCTCGATCCGTATTAGTAATTGGATTTTCTATATAGTATTTATTTGTTTCATTTGGTTGATGAACATTAATTATTTTATATAATCTTTATTTAATATTACATACAGATACATACATACATAATAGAGTACTTTTTCGAATAGTAAGAAATAGACAAAATTTTACACATTGTTTTCTCATCCTAGATTGCTTTCCCCCCCTTAGCTAGCTAAATTGGCTACATTTTGTTAACAAAACAATGAGTACGTATGTAAAAAAAAATTGATGGGTCATGATTGTATTGTCTTTCCTTGGAAGCGAGCTGAAATGAAATATATATGAAATACATATGCGCATAATAATGAAAGATAGGTGTTACGTCAGGACTCGGGTGGCACAAGGGGTTGCTAATTCTCTCTTGGAACCATGCCTTTTATTTCTAGTATGTATAAATTTGTTGGGAAAAATAACAAGGCAATGTAACAAACACAATACCAAACCAAATGAGAAAATTCCAGAAGTGAACATTTCTCTGAACATTTCTCCACTAGTGTGCAAAATCTATGATTAATAGATATAAAGTAGAGATAATAAACCAATAAATAGAACACAAACAATCGTACAAAAGGGACACCAAGATATACATGGAAAACCCTTCAGATTGAAGGGTAAAAAATCATGAGCTAATTCCGAATACTATCTTTCACTACGAAAATAATGGAATTACAATTGGGACTTCTTTAGATTAACTAGAGAATTACAAATAAGAGATTCTTCAAGGAAAATCAAAACCATCGGATAACATCAATATCAACATAATAAAACGTCAATAAAGGTGGATATCGACAACAGAAGTATATAATCTCACTGGTGTAAAGCAGAACGTAAAACAGAGATAAATGGAGAACCTGACCAAAGATGATGAACTTCTCAGTGCCAACAACCTCCCCTTGAAGCTACACCTAGATTGGAGTTGATTGGCCAACTGATTTGCAGAGAGTTGTGGGCTATTGGTCTTCCATAATCTCTCACTTTTCTTGGTATGATGAAGGAATCCCCCAAATCCTCTCCTTCTCCCTCTTGTCTGAATAATATTATTCCATCATAAGCACTACATCTCCACTAAAGGAGAATATATATAGAGGCTTCCACATGGACTTAGACATCCAAGTGGGCTGAACAATAATACAACACTCATTGGGCTCTCCACATAGGAAGGAACAAACCCAATAAATCTCCCCTTCCCGACTATATGGAAGGATCCACCATACATGCTATGCTTCTGCAGAACTCATGTTTCTCTTTGGGTAAGGCTTTGGTCATCATATTTGAACCATTTTTCGGTATAGATTTCCTGAAGTTCCAGCAAGTTCTATTCAAGGATATCTTAAATCAAATGATACATCACATCTATGTGCTTTGATCTTGAGTGATAACTTGGATTCTTGCTTAAATGAATGACACTTTGACCGTCCAATGTTGCAAGTACCTCTCTATTGTTTAAACTCCAATTCTTGTATAAATCTTTTCATCCATAACATCTCCTTGCAAGCTTCAGTTGCACCAATAAATTCAACTTCTGTAATAGAGAGTGCAACACACTTTTGCAGCTTGGACACGACGCCCCCTGCAAAAGTAATCAAGTGTTCAGATGTTGACTTCCTAGAGTCTGTATCTCCAACCATATCTGCATATGTGAACCCTTCAAGCATAGGCCAGTACCAAAACAAAGAAAACTCTATAAGTACCCTTGAGATACCTAAGAATCCACTTCACTGTTGCCCGATGCTCTTTCCAAGGGTTGGAAAGAAATCTGCTTATAACTTTAACAGTCTGTGTTATGTAGGGGTGACCACAGATCGGATTGGATCAAATTAGGCATCAATCCTAATTCGATCACTCACAACGGATTGGGAGATTTTGAATCCGCCACCAATTCGTTAGCCAAAGAATCGGATCCGTAAAATGACGGATCGGATCGGATCCAATCTGCGGACTGAATTTTTCAAAATAGTATATTTTCACCAATTTCATTTTCACTTACAAAGTAGTATAAGTATATAACAGAACACAGATAAAACCAATTTAAATGCATAATAGGTGAGGCTTCCGCTTTTCTCTCTGCTCTTCTTTAGTTCTTTGAGTTCTTTCATCTTTGCCTAGGTTTAGGTTTTGTTTAAATGAAAAGTCGGTGGTCCACTATTATTAATTGAGTAACAAATATTATATATAAAACTAATTGTATAATACGATATGCTAGGAGTTCATATATATATATATATATATATATAATATTAATATTATAGTAATATCTTTATTTTTTCCTAACTAGCATATATATATATATATATATATATTACGGATTCGCCACGGATCAGATTCACAGATCAGATCGATCCGTGAACTACGGATTCAATTTTTTTTTTAATCCACCACCAATCCGTGGGTCTGGCAATCCGATCCGATCCGTATGGATCAGATTGGATCGGATCGGATTCGCGGATTGTTTGCCCACCCCTAGTGTTATATCTGGTCTTAGCATATATACATCAAGCAACCCACGACAGAAGCATAAGGAACTCTATCCATTTCTTTTTTCTCTTTCTCAATAGAAGGATTTTGCTTAGAAGCGAGCTTGAAATGGTTGGGAACAGGAGTTCCAACCGACTTTGTTTTGTCTATGTTGAACCTTCTAAGAACTTTTTCAACATATTTTTCTTATGATAGCCACTACTTCTTAACCTTTCTGTCATAGGTAATCTTAATGCTGAGAATCTATTTTGTTTGCCCTAAGTCTTTCATTGCGAATGACTTGTACAACTCTTTTTTCAACTTGTTGATTTTATTCATGTCATGGCCAACAATAAGCATGCAATCTATATAGAGTAGGAGAATGATAAAATCATTATCTGCAAATCTTTTGGCAAAGACACAATGATATGAAATTGTCTTCTTATATTTATGCTCCCCGTGAAAGAGTTAAATTTTCAGTACCACAACCTTGGTTCTTGTTTCAGCACATATAAGCTCTTCTTTAATTTGAAAATCATATATTTTTTTCCCCTTGGTTTGGAAACCTTATGGCTTTTCCATATACATTTCTTCTTCCAAGTCATAGTGAAAAAATGTTGTTTTTATATCAAGTTGCTCCACCTCTAAGTCTAAACTAGCAACCAAACCAAGTACAACCTGAACAGATGACATCTTCACCACTGGTGAGAAATTTTTTTCGAAGTCTATTCCCTATTTATGACTGAATCCCTTCACAACCAGCCTTGCTTTGTACCTTGGGCTAGGGCTATTTTCTTTAATCTTCAACCTGTACACCCACTTGTTCTTTAATGCTCTCTTGCCCTTAGACAACTTCACCAACTCATAAGTATGGTTCACATGCAAGGATTCCATCTCCCCTGACTTTTAGCCATTTTCCTTTCTGCTCATGTGTCATTGCTTCTTGGTAATTTTTTGGTTCTCCCCGATTAGTAAGCAATGCAAACTAACTAAAAGGATACCTCTTAGAAGGCTACCTCTCTCTAATAGATTTCATCAACTAAATAGTTTCTGGAGCTCTTTTTGAACTGCTGGTGATAAGCGTCGAATGTTGCATATTCAAGCCCTCTTATTTATGCACATTAGTTAGTTAGTTTTATTTATTTGTTACTTTTATGCCATTTGCGTGTTTTCTATTTTTAGGTATTTATCCTCAAAAATTAAGTTATATCGAAAAATTTGGGACTTTAAGCAATGCATTTATCTAAGCGAATTCCCATCAGAGACTTCAAATACTTGGTCCAAATTCATGTTAAAAGTCGAGCATAAGGTAAGGCAAGTTCGTAAGGAAGAAAAATCAATTTCAGAAGAAGCCAAATAAAGCACCCAAAATGGGTGACACAACTAAAGTAATGAAGAAAAACGGCCAGGGAGTTGTTTACCTGGCGACTGGTTACCCAAACTAAGCGACTGGTCGCCCAATGTCCAACAACAGTGTCCAGCGCACGAGGATGTCTGGCGACTAGTTGCCCTCCTTGTCAGCTTGTGTCACTTAAGTAGGTAAAAAACCAACCATTTCCCATTTTTTTTAGGATTTAATGGTAGGATTTTGGGGCACAAAATTTGGCCTATTTAAAGAACACACAAGTTATATATGAGTCATATCTTGCATAAAGGATATATCTTCTATGGTAAAGAGAAAAAGAGAGAGTTTTAGAGAGAGAAAGCTTGGTTCTTGAAGATTGAAGATCATCCATGGAGTTTAGGTTGGAGATGATGTCTTCTTTCACTAAGGAAGCCTCCACCATGACCATGAGCAACTAAACCTCTTCCTAGGGAGTTGATGTAGTCATTTCCAAGTAAATATGTTTTGATTTGTTTATATTTTGAGGAATAATTATGTTAATGCATAGCTTTGTTTTATAACTTTGATATTACAAGTATTATATATATCTTGTAATGGATTTCAATATTTATATTCCTTCATGATAAAACCCTTTTTCTTGTCTTAGAAATTTTTTATTATGTTTGAACCATGATCATCTTTATAACGACAATGGAAATGAAAGGTTATACACATGTTTACATGGAATACAAGGCAAGAACTTTGATATATCATACCTAGGAAAGACAAATTGGTGCTACACATTAGATTAATTTAGATAGGTAGACGAGTTGTACCAACCAAAGATGAACTATGCTTAGTTCTTGAATTATATGTGCATTCATCCTCTTGAAGAATTTGTTGTGAGTGTAAGCCACACAATTCATTGTTATATTTAATATTATTTTCCCTAAGACAAACATAATCGGACATAGTTAAAAAGGGGTTGGTGAAGTCAATTCCCTAGCCGTATCTCCATTTCCAAACTTAATCATTTAATTTTAAGTCTAGTATTTAATTTCAAGTAATTTAAATTATTCGACAATTAACATTCAACCATTTTTAAATTAAACTGGAATTAATCTTGCAAAATTAACAGCCATAAACTTCGTAATCCTCGTGGTTCGACACTCTTTACGTAGTCGTATCCTATAAGGACTCGTGCTATTGCGAGTGGTTTTTAATTGAAAAGAATATCAAGTTTTAGAACACATCAATTTTTGGTGCCATTGCCGGGGATTGCGTTAACGGTTTCGTTATTAAGTTTAAAAATTAAATCTAGTTTGGTTCTTAGATAAGGAATTTAATATATTTGGATTTGACATTTTGTTGTTGCAAGTGCATTTTGTAGATACGAATGTCATCATTTTGGAAAAAGGAAACGGAAATTTTCAGGACCTCAAGTAAGAGTTCATATCTCTTTGTATGCAGTCTTGCTTCGTTTGTATTTATTGATAATTTGTCTATATGTTGGGTTGTTGTTCATTATCTCTTCGTTTATTTGACGACAACCTTGATATTGTTTCACTTGAAAGAACTCTTAGACAACTTAGACAGAACCCTAGGGATCCTGAATTGTTAGGAGAATAAGAAGGTGAAATCAACAACATGGCTGCTTATAGGAATGAGATACCAATGGTCCTCAAGGATCATTTGATATCAACTACATACACTTCTCCTTTGTGCATCCAAATGCCCACCATTAGTGCACACCAATATGAAATCAAATCTACCATCATTCAAATGTTACTATCATTTCACGGATTTGATAATGAAGATCCCAATAAGCATCTTGATGAATTCTTAGAATTCTGCTCTACCATCAAGATGCTGGATTTTTCTCAAAATGTTTTGCACTTACGTTTATTCCCATTATCTCTAAAAGAAAGAGCAAAGTATTGGTTGAATTCCTTAGCGGCAAATTCTATTACTTCTTAATTGGGACCAAATGCAACATGAATTTTTAAAGAAGTACTACCCTATTGGAAAAACTAGCCAAATGTGCCGCTCAATAATCAACTTTTCCCAAATAGATGGGTAATAATTTTCTGAAACATGGGAAAGATTGCAAGAACTCTTAAGAAAATGTCCGCACCATGAAATTTCAAAATGGTAATTGGTGCAAGGTTTCTATGATGGCTTAACCGAGTCACATAGACAATTGGTTGACTCATCTTGTGGTGGTGTTTTCACGTCCAAAAATAAGGATTAAGCTTAGACTCTACATGAGAACATAAGCAAAAATTCTACGCAACATGGTTCTTGTAGAGCTAGCAAGGGTACAAACCCATGTCAACCATGAAGCATAAAGGAAGAATCCTCTCAAGTCGATGCCATAGCTCATAAGGTTTATCAACTAATGTCATCTTGTCTTCATTCTCCTTCTCCCCATTCCAATTCATTTCATAAAGTTTGTGCATTTTGCTCAAGTCCCTCTCATCTAAGAGATTGTCCCACAACATAACAATTTTCTAAAAATCATCAAGAGCAAGTTAATGCAACATTTTCTCTATAACGACCCAAACCCGTGGATCCAAAACACTAATAGGGTCTCTAAACGGACCCATGAACACTAAGGGTAAAATAGTCATTATGCACCTTACTATGTGTTAAGAGTCATAATGAAGTCATACTGGTCGTTTCTAACCATATCAGATAATGAATAAGTGGTAGCTTCGACTTCGTGTTCATTTTAGGACCCTAGGGTTGATAAGGGTAAAATGATCATTTCAAGTTATAATTATGAAATATGACTGATACTAATGGAAAGAAGACTCAAACTAATACAATCTGGGCTCAAAACTGACCCTATTCGGATTAAAAATGAAAAAGTTATGACTATTTTAATATCGGGTGAACAAACATTTTTTTTCTTTTCCTTGAAAAATCTATAAGTGTGGGAAAATCCGATCGATCGAATTGGAATCTGATTGATCGGACCGAGAAGTGAATATTGGGCTGTTTGAAATATTTCTAAGTATGGAAAAATCTGATCGATCGGATTGAAATCCAATTGATTGGACTGAGGAGTGACCTGGGAGACAATTTTAATGCCATGAACTGCGAAATGATTCTCGAACCCCCTTGGTCCCCTAATTGGTCATAAACATGTCCCGAAACATAGATAAGATACACAAAATGACATATAAACATTCCCGTGAATAAAATGACAGAAATGCCCCTTAAATTGAAGTATCCTCCCCAAAATTACATCGCATTCATTTTTAAGCTTTCATAATCATCCGTTTACAAGGCGTCAATGTGCTTAATACTTACATACCCAAATTGTAAAAAAGTAGCCCAAAAGAATATAGTTACAAGTTTGAGACCCTTGAGGTCGTGAATATAATGCTTTACTAAAGAATTAAAGTTTATCAAGCATTGGTTACAAAAGATTGTAAAAAGGTACATCTATCGACCTTAGCTACACTTGTGAGGGCCTGCCATCAACCACGTCCTTGCCGTGACCTGAAAAATGTTAAAGGAAACGGTGAGCACGAAGGCTCAGTAGAAGATGCCTAAAGCACCAATTTTGGATTCCCTTGAGTTACACAACTCACATTAGGGTTTAAAAGAAACCGGAATCATACTTAGGGGAATTTTATAACATTCAAATCACAAATCAATCCAATCAATGTCATTAATACAATTTCGCATAATTAGAATTAAAATACAATGGAATGCAATACAATGTGATGTAAATGGCAGCCCCAAAAGCACTTACATCTCCAACACAAGTCACACACACTAAACTCGTTAATCTAACCCGGTATGAAGTGACTTCCTACTACCTCAAGAGAAGGATTGGTCATCTATCCTTGACCTAGGGTGACTCCCTAGCGTCATTTGGGACCTAGGCGACTCAACCACGCATGCTATATTTGTTCCAGATTCCGTCAAAATTGTATTAACCCCACGGACACAAGGCAACTCCTTGTTGTCTGGTTTTTGCAAACTTTCTTTTAAAAACCTTTGGAAATCAACTTTCAAATTTTCATCCCAACCTATGCTCTCTTGTGTTGTCATAATGTACATGTTATATACCAATGCCTCATTCAAATTTCCCACCATACCATACATGCAATTCAATTTCAACAATTTTATTTCAATCTCTTTCACATGCAACAATGGCATAAACATAACATTTTCTAGAAGAAAAGCACAAACATGGTATTCTCCACAAATCACTTACAAACATGATCATTATAAAAATTATATCCACACAATCATGCTAGCATTTAGAATTTGGCATTCTCACAACTTAAAATTCTCACATATTGCACAAATGACACAAATAATAATACATACTTGCATGCCTTTATCATATCACCTTGAACTATTATCTTACTCACAAATTTGCATTCAATGTAGAATAAACGGAGAATCAATAGGAGATTACTCAATAAAAGGCAAAGTTTGAGGCATTAGAAATCCTTACCTTAAGTGTGCTCGCCAAACATGCCCTTAGCCAAGCCTTAATTTCAAAATTCTATTAACCCTTGCACCATTGGTCTCAAATGGAAGACTTCTCTAAGCTCTCCAACTTTCCTTTCTATGGTTTCATTAATCTCTCACTTAAAATCTCTCAAATCCAAGCTTAAAACCATGAAGACATATATGTGTATAGTTGTATATAGATATAGAGAAAAAAAAAAAAAAAAAAAAAGAAGAGACAGAAAGAAAGCCTTTGGCCGAAAAATGAAGAGGAAGAAAGGAATTGGTCTTGTCTTCCAAACCCAAATGTGGTTATCCAAGTGCCACTTGTCAAGCTTAGGATGGTTACTAATTTTGTCTCAAGTTACTACATTGTTCTCCAATGATCTCACTAAGGACAACCTTGTCCCCCAAATATCTATCTCAATGTATAGATATATGTATATGTATATGTGTATGGAATGTCTACAATGCCCCTCCTTTAAAATGAGAAAACCAGGAGAAGTTCCCGAGCCCTAAAGCCACTACGACTTTCGAAAAATTCTAAAAATAACCCCGTCACTTGCAATTGGCTTAAAATAATAAAAAATACATTTTTAAAACTCTCGGCTCGAGAAAAAATGACCTAAATAGCCCTCGGGCCCGGCGTAACACGCAAAACGAGTCACGAAAAATAAATAAAATAAAATTTTGAAAAAATTCAGAAAAATACGGGACATTACACTCTCGACTGGGGTATAATCCATATTCTAACACCGACAACCCGGAATGGAGGAATCATCCAAACTTCTCATGGCAACCTGATCGGTTGTCAATTATACATCAACCTTCGCAATAGCACGAATCATTGTAAAATAGGGCTATTGGTCGGGTAAGTCGAACCACTG
>JAOTQH010229299.1:0-14022 GCA_025631255.1 Cornus kousa
TTAGACCACCAAATTGGAAAGTACAAACCCAATCCATCAAGTATCAATAATTACATTGCAATCCTACTTTAGAAAACATAGTGCATAGGACCATAAAATAATTTTTATTATATATATATATATATATATATATAATTTTCCAACATGTTTTAGAAAAGCAACCAAGTCTGGAACTAAGGTTGTTTCAGAAAATCAACTAAAAACCTTCAGCAGGTACAGCGGTGAACATGGATGGTGATGATCATTGTTGAAGGTTGTTTCAGAGAAGCAACCAAGTTTGGTTGCTGCTTTTGGACAGCGATTGATCGGCGTGAGAATGGCGATGGCGGCGACTTGTTCACTGCCCTATCTGCTGCAAGTTGCCACGGGAAACAATCTTACTTGCTCGGTATATATATATATATATATATATATATATATCATATAAATATAATTGTAAATTTTTGTAGTGTATTTAGGGGTATTGTAGTCTTTTATTTAATTTTTTAGGATTAGAAAACACTTTTTGACCAAGTCAAAAGGTATTTACGGGCAAAATTATCTTTTTGCATATTTTTAACGGGAACTGTGACGGAAAAGTGAAAAATGGACCTCAATGATAGTTATTTTTGAAAAATATTTGGGGGTAATATTTAGTCAAAATTAAAGGGGTGTCAATGAAATTAACCCTTTGAATGTTGCAAGGGCAACCCTTAATTATTTCAAAGACCCTAGTCGGAAAAACAACTATGCAAAAGTTTTTCATTCTGAAAACAAATTTTGTTATATTATTATATTATCATATTACTGTATCATTATACTCGATATAATTATATATGCTTATCTATAATAGCCTCTTGCGCTACCTCATTGGTTGGAGACATTTCAAAAGTTTTTATAATTGAAAGTTACTTTTAATTATATATATATATATTTATGCACACACACATACATTTTTAGAATTTAAAACTCAAGTCAACTAATGTTTCCCAATACGTTTTGCATCTAAAAATTGTAGATGGGATTACAAGAATAACTTGGCTAAAATTCAATTCAAAAATATATCGCCTCCCATATCTCCTTAGCCGCAAGAAGACGAATAAATCACTGCATCAATAATGGGATCATCGAGTCAATGAGTCAACTCTTGACTCAATGATTTTCGGTTATCTATGTCTCCAATTTCGGATCTCAATGTGCGGGTTTTTTCTCTTCTCCGGTGAGATACCTAGCCGTGTTACGAGTGCCAATTCGCATCTGCAAAATTGTCTTGGTGGACTTTGATCTGCGGTGCGAGGGTCAAGATTGGTACAGTAGTTACAAAGCTCTGATACCATGTTAAATTTTGGATGTAGAAATAAGAAATACAAATAGGAAAAGGGTAGAGAGAAAACTTAGGCATATACATGGTTCGGCATTAAGGCCTACATCCATGGACAAAGAGTCACTAAGTGCTATATTTTTTATTATTCAGATCTGTATATTACTTAAGTACAAGAGCCTATATATAGGTACAATAAAGATAACTATATGGAAGGTGTACAATAGTAAAAAAAAAGGCAATTGGTGGAAGATTTTGCGGCCATAGATAGTTTAGTGCAGAAGACTAACTTGCCGTTCATCCCCATGGTTATGAAATGCCCCTTGCCGAGCAAATTTAGAATGCCCTCAATTGAGTGTTTCGACGTAACTAAAGATCCCATCGACTACTGGGAGACTTTTCAAGCGCTAATGCATTTACACGCCATGCCAGATGAAATCATATGCCGAGCTTTTCCCGCTACACTTAAGGGATCGGAAAGAGTTTGGTTTAACAAGCAGAGGCCAGGAACCATAAACACCTTCAACGAACTGAGTAAGCAATTTGTGAGTCACTTCTTTGTAGGTCAGAGGTATAGGAGGTCAGTCACCTACCTGCTTACCGTGAAGCAACAGGAGGGAGAGTCGGTCCGGGAATACATTACTTGATTCAACACAGATATGTTGTAAGTAGAAGAGGTGGACGACAAGGTAGCTTTGACCGCTTTCATAAGAGGACTTCAAACCTCCAGATTTTTATTCGCCTTATCTCCACTAGCATGGCGGAGTTATTGGTCAGGGCACTGAGACATATGAACACTGAAGACACCATGAGTGCACGGAAGGGAAAAGAAAGAGAGGACAAGAAGAGGTCAGCCTCTCTTGCCAAGAATGAAAATGATACAAAATATAAGAAATCGTTCTTCAGCCAGAGCGATAACACAGATAGTGAGGAGGATTCAGATAAGTATACCGATTAACAATTATCTCACAGTTAAAATAAGCCTTATCAGGTCATTCAGAATAAAGACTGGGGGCATTTTAGTTCATTATTTTAAGTGTTCTTTGATTTTTCAATAAAGTCACCATCACCAGTGAGATGGATGACCTCCAATTTTTGCGCAATAAAATATTACGTTTTCAATTACCTACCAATGTGGTATATTAAACTCATAATAATCTATTTCCCTTATTAAAGGGACAAGAAGCCGACTATTTCTTCTACACAGAAGGGTGAGGTAATTAAAGCTTACTTCATTTACTCGTGGAACGAGGCGACAGTATCCCCGTACTATAAGGGATAGTAAATCCATATCCCCGTACTATAAGGGATAAATATTCTGTATTAAAAAGATCCGGGCTGAATGAATCCCGTGATCAATATCCCTGTACAATAAGGGATAGTAAGTAAATATCCTGTATTCAAAGGATCCGGGTTTAATGAATCCCGTAATCAATATCCCCGTACAATAAGGGATACCAGATAAATATTCTGTATTAAAAAGATCCGGGCTGAATGAATCCCGTGATCAATATCCCCGTACAATAAGGGATACCAGATAAATATCCTGTATTAAAAGGATCCGGGTTTAATGAATCCCGCAATCAATCTCCCCATACTATAAGGGATATTAAATAAATATCATGTACCCAAGGGTACCAAACATAGTACCCAAGGGAAAAACACCCCAGGGTACCAAAAATAGTACCCAAGGGAAGAATACCCCAGGATACCAGAAATAGTATCCAAGGGAAGATTATCCAAGGGTACAAAAAATAGTACTCAAGGAAAGAGTTCCTGAGGGAACAGTGCCGGGGGCAAAAAAAAAAAGAAAAAAAAGGAGTCACTGTTCACATGAATAGTAACCCGCGGGGTACTGTTCACAAAGTGAACCAAAAAAAAGAAATTAAAAAAAAAATAAAAATCTTTTTAGAGTCACTGTTCACATGAACAGTAACCCACGGGAATAGTACCCGCGGGTACTGTTCAGAAGGTGAGAAAAAAAAAATTAACTTTTTTTAGTCGCTGTTCACATGAATAGTAACCCATAGGTACTATTCACAAGGTGGCCATGGAAAAAAAAAAAAAAAAGAAAAACCAGAAACTTTTTTTACTCACTGTTCACATGAACAGTACCCCCGCGGTGCTATTCACAGGGTGAGAAAAAATAAAAAATAAAAAAAACACAACAACAACAACAACAACTTACTATTATTATTATTACATTCCCAAAGGTAGACAAGCAAGCTTAGGAATGGGGGGCAACTGATAAGGAAAAATAACCCTGACCTACCTTGACCCAATGACAGAGGTAATTAGGTATTGACCAGCCGCCAGACCTCTTCAACTTTTGAGCGATAATATCTCATTATCAAAATTAACCATTCTATTAGATACGAATGATGACAAATCGTATCAAAGATAAGATTTGCCATGGGTAAGTCCAAATCTTATCAAGAAAAAGGTTTCCACGGGATAAGTTCCGTGGGCTAAGGACGATGAAATTCGCTTATCAAGGATAAGGGAAGTCAATATAAATATGAAGACGACTCGAGAATAAGGTACGCCATAATTTAGATATTAAATCCTTATCGGATATTGAATCGTCAAGTACTAACTTGATCGTCAAAGTGCACCCGGCCGGCACCATACCGGTCATCACTTTTCTTGTTTTGTAGGAAATGGTGTCGTACCAGGTCGCGGCATATTTCAGCCTCAACATATGTCATAAACTTCGAATTGTTAATTTAAGAGTTAATAAAAAGATAAAAGTTTTAAAACATGATTTTGAAATTCATTCTAATTAAATAAAGAAGTTAAAATAATTTCTAGTAAAAAGTTTCTATTTATTTATTTCTTTGTAGTAAGAAACTTGTGAAATTATATATTCACACACACTAACCCACATTTATATAATATTTCTTCAAAGTTATGAGCTTGAGCTAAAATAAAGAGTAATATCCTAAGGTAAGAAGATCGTGACTTATGATAAAAAATGTGAGGTGCAAAGAAAAAAAAAATGCTTGAAAAAAAAGAAGTGTGTTTTAGCAGTTGAAAAGAAACGAAATATCTCCAATGAGATGACTCTAAAAAGTTTTTTATGAAAAAAAGCAACCTACTAAGATCAGACTGAAAGCTACCTTGATTATAAAAAATTTGACGATAAGGGAAATAGCTAGCTATTCATTAGAGTGAAAGCCATCATAAAAAAATAATAAAAAATAAAAATAATAATAATAATAAAAGAGATTTAAAAAAGAAATTAAAAAGAGCTAAAAATCACATGCTGTTGAAATCTTTTAATCTTTTGTGTATGAAATTTATTTTTGTTTTTAAACACAAATTTAAAATTGATTATATTTGTGTTGAGTTTATTTCTAAGCGCATGTATATTGGACTAAGTTGCCTGTTATTTATAAATGCACTAAAATCTTTTGAACCTAATTTTGAAATTTTTTATGTTTATGAAGACAATAGATTAAAAATTTGTGGATTCAAAGAACGTTCAATTTATTTGATGTTTAATTTACACTTTGAAAACCATGGCATGTTTAAGTTTACACACACACACAGAGACAAACATATACACACGCGCGCGCCCTGTGTGTTTGTCATTACATATCATCATAAAATAAAATAAAAAAATAAAAAATATTTTTCATTATTTTATATTTTTGTTTATTTGTGTCGTTATTTATTTATTTGATCGTAAGAGAGATCACACGAGGTTAATGAGGACTTAAAATTGCAAAAAGTGCAATTTATAACATTCTTAGGAGTCTCAATCGAAGCTCAATTGATAAACCCTAGTCTTCTATTTCCTCATATCAATTTCTATCTCAACCCTAGTTCCATAAATCTCTTCTTCTTTTCCACTTCTTTTGTTTTAGAAACCCATCATCGATGGCTTTTATGTTGAGTATTCTTGCGCTTGTCATGCTCTTCCCTAGTGGAAGTACCTCCAAACGTGCAAGAGCTGAAATTGTTGAAGAAGCAAGTAGTACGGAAGATGTACAAGTTACTCACGATATTCAAGAACCTCTTTCTTCAGAAGACTTTAATCATCTTGTTGAAACATCAACACGAAATTGGTACATCAAATATTATTCAATAAGAAAGATCAATGTAGAAAGGTAGATTAATTTGGATGCTCTTGTAAATTATCCGCTCATCAAGCAATACTTTGTGGATAATCACTGGACAAACTTGTGTAATATCCAATCATTTCATTATGTTATGCCTACTCAAGTTTTCTAAACTAACATGAGGAAGATGCAAGCTCAGGTTCCATCTGTCTGAACAATTTTTGGAAGGAAAAATTTCAAGATAATTTCAAAATCTATTTTTGAATTATTTTCCGTTCCAATTCAAGATGGTGATGTCATCTTACCCCAAAAGTGAGGAAGCTGAACCCTCTATTGATGATGTGAACCAGGTAATATATTGAATTTGAGTAAATGATTTGGCTATATTTGATGCCAAGAATCTTATTCCTAGTTTCCAAATCCTTAACAAATTATTGGAATACAATTTTAACCCTCGAGATCATGCTAAATTGGAAAAGATAAGGATACATATGCTATATTACATTGCCATTAGGAATCCAATCAATTTACTGCGCACAATTGTAAGGCAAATGATCAAAACTGGAATGGAACCAACAAGAAGAAGGAAATTGTTGTTTCGAAAGATCATTATTGTTGTCATCCGAAGCTTTGTCAATAAGGAGTTTGATGATAAGTTAGAATATGTTCTTCAAATTGGACTAATTGGGAGTGCTACAATCTCGAAAGCACTGAAGCACATCTGAAGAACTTTGGATGAACCATCCCCTACCTATGACTTAGGGAGAAACTCCTCCTCAAGGTATTGTTCCACCTCCTCCAGCACATGCACCACAAACATTTTTGACTATGCTAAAAATATACCTATTACTCATACAATTCATCAATTTATTGTGGATATGCATCATCGATTTGACAAAAAGAGTCATTACATGAATTTGGTAGAAGCCCAAGACAAGTCCTACTATGGAGATAAGAAACTTCTACCCGAAGTAACACTGTCTGCTTCAAGGAAAAGAAAGCATATGGAATCTAACGATCCCTCAAATCCTCCTCCAGATCAAGGATGGATTACTGTTGTAAAGAAAGCTGCTCCACAAAAGGCCGCTTCTAGTTCAAGTTCCAACCGAACTTCATCACAATCTAAAAAATGGTTTGTGGTTTACTCAGGTCACCAACCTGGCATCTATAATACCTGGTCCGACTGCCACAAACAGTTAGCAGGTTTTTCTAATTCATGCTATAAAGCTTATGACACACATGAAGAAGCCCAAACAGCTTTCTACAATGTGGGTAAAGCTTCAAATGGATTTTATAAATTCCACAAAAGATTTATAGATCCAGAACATTTCAATGATTTCTTCAATCCAGGGCTACCCGCCATTTTTTACGATGAAATCAATGAAATTTGGAAGGCCCATAAACTGGAAATTCCAAAAATGTTTCGACAGCATCTGAGTACTCTGTCAAGCACAATAGCAGAGCAACTTGGTTTGACTACAGAGCTTAAAAAGCTATGTATTCAAATCTGTTTAACAATTGATTGGGAAAAACCTTTTACTTTGGAACAAATAAACTGTTTTTTCCGTTTAGCCCAATTGGTTGGTGAAACAGATTTTCCCAGCAATACTTTTACCAAAATTAATCGTATTTGCTGTTGGGAAAAGGTTAAAAACCATTTTCCTTCTGATCTCTCCAGAAAGATTTTCTCGCGAGTCGAAGATCACATCGTGACGATTCGCCATTTTTATTATCATGAGCATATTGACATTAATTTGGACACTAAGATTTACACCGGAATCGAAGTTCCAAAGCTCACTTATTTCCTTGTTCCTGGATTTCCCTGGTCCATGGAACCAGTTGATTGGGGTGTTGTCAACAAAATTATCTTCACCTCTCATGACAGTGACACCTGGAAAGACTTCCCAGCCTTTATCAAGTCTATGGTTACAAAGGTCTCTTCCCACTGGCGTATCTGTCAAAGCCTCACCTTTTGGATTACAAGTTCACTAGGATGGCGTGAAAATACAAAGTTCTTTCAGCCATATCAGATTTGGTATCTCAAACGAACCGATCCTCAAGACTATGAGCATACAACCCTTCCGAACTCCAGACAGATAGCGGAAGATCTGAATGTTTATACTCTTGCTTTTCATAGTCTGCTGAATCTCCAAGAGCAAGCCAAAAGAGCTCTTCAAGGAATCTTCGCTGATCCACCACTCAGTAAACTAACTGATGGACGGCGAGTCTTTATGACAAATCTTCTCCTTCATTATCCGAACTACTGCCCGGATCATGTTACAGATGCTAATGCCGTTCTCACCAAAATGGCCCATCTGACAGGAGATTTCAATGATTATATCCGCACTCGAGCCGAAGATCAAAATCTCGAATGGGATATTGCAAACTTTCAGAGTTCTCACAACAGCCCTGTTAGCACTGCACCTATGGATGATATCGAGATCGCAAATCTCGATAACATGTTTGATGATTGATTATCTGCTTTACTGACCGACTGCAACTTGCCAGCACACGACAAAGCAGCATATCATGTCTACTTTATCCAACAGTAAAAGTAGCCCTCTTTTGTCCGACATACTGTTCATCTACAGTAAAAGTTGTTGACTGAATAGACTAAAGAGAGATTCGTTCTTATCCTTTAGCTATTCCCTTATCTTTTGTAATCTATAAATGCCCTAAGCTCAGCAAGCATTAGGCAGAGTCTTATGTATTGTTTTCTCTCTCTTGTAAAATCTTCTGAGTTTTTATAAGTTTTTATTTTTCCGCCGTAATTGGTATCAGTAGCAGCCAAGATATATAAGTGGCCTTTTGAAAACTTTTCTTAAGGACCAACTACATCTAATCCCAATGCATCGAATGGCTATGACATCATAGTAGGGTGTAATAGCTCTGGTGGTTGGTGTATGAAGTTAGCATCGAATTGACAGGCTTGACAACTTTTCGCATACTCCAAGCAATCTTTGACCATAGTGGGTTAATAATAACCCATTTTTTCAACGTGAAAATGAAGTTTTGAACCAGATTGATGGGCTCCATAAATCCCAGAATGTGCTTCCTTCATTGCATGGGTTGCTTCATTATTTCTGAGGCAGTGAAGGAAAAGGCCCTCATATGAATGCCTATACAAGATATCATTGCAATAGATTAAACGAGGTGTTCGTCTTTGTATTTCAGTCTCGTGGCGTCGTTCTTTGGGAAGCTTTCCATGTTCCAGATAATCAATGATAGAGAGTCTCCAGTCTTCTTCCTCTTGTGTCCAACAAGAAACCAAATTACTTTCTTTAAATTTATTTTCCAAGACTTATGGCAAGACCCATCGTTGACATACTTGAACATCAACCAGGTCCTCATCAGTTAATACCAATATTGTAGCTAAATTTGCTAAAGTATCAGCTATTCGATTTTTTTTTTCCTCAGAATGTGTTCTAGCATAACGCTACCAAATCCTTCCAATAAACGAGAGGAATAACAATGTTACGGCACTACATCATCTTTCTTAACCTCATATTCTTTAAGAAGTTGGTTAATCACCAACTTAGAGTCTCCATATATTTTGAGATTCGTGCTCTTCATCTCATTCGCCATTTTAAGGCCAATAATCAAGGCTTGATATTCAACTACATTATTTGAACAGTTTTCAGTGAGTGCAAAAGAGTATGGAAAGGACCGCGCTGCCCCATCGAAAAACATCATCCATGGAGGAAGGATGTCCATAAAGAAGACTTGTTCATCAGAAAAATCTTCAAAAATTTCACAATCGGCTGGAATAGGATGGTTAGCTAAGAAATATGCTAGGACTTGTCCTTTCACTGCTTTTCACGGCACATAAACAATTTCAAATTCGTTGAACAAAATTGACCACCTCGCCAAGTATCCGGAAAGGACTGATTTAGACATGACATATTTGAGAGGATTAGCTCTTTCACGATGTATCGTATGAGCCAAGAAATAATGCCTCAATTTCTTAGAGGCAAAAATAAATGTAAGACATATTTTTTCAATCGGAGGATAATTTCGCTCCATCAGGCTGAGCCTGCGACTTAAGTAATACAGGGATTTCTTTTTATATTCTTCATTATTCTGAGCAAGTAGGGCACCAAGCGACTCTTCTAACGCAGCAATATAAAGTATGAGTGGTTTTCCAGGTACAGTTGCTCCTAATACCAGAGAATTGAGAAGGTACTTTTTGATGCTATTAAAAGCATTTTGGATAGATTGGTCCTAGTTGAATGAGGCATCTTTCTTCATGAGTCAGTTAAAAGGCTGACAATGACCAGCTAAATTTGAGATGAAATAACAAGTGAACGCAAGTTGATCTTGTAAACTTCGAAGCTCACATAAATTCTTTGGAGGTGGCATCTTTTGAATGGCCTCAACTTTTATTAAGATCAATCTCAATACCACAATGACGTACAACGTATCCTAGGAATTTCCCTAAAGTCACACCAAATGCACATTTAAGGGGATTCATCTTGAGTTGAAATTTTCGGAGGTGATTAAAAACTGTACGTAAATCTTGTAAATGATTTTTTCGCTCTGTCATCTTAACCACCAAGTCATCAACATAACATTCAACAATCTTGTGAAGTATGTCATCAAAAATCCTTTGTATAGTGCGCTGGTATATTTCTCCCACATTTTTGAGTTCGAAGGGCATAACTTTATAGTAATATATGCCTTTAGGAGTGCAAAAAGCAGTTAGTTCCTCATTTTTCGGAGTCATTCTTATCTGATTGTACCCAGAGTAACAATCTATGAACGAGAGAGCTTTATGCCCCGTGGTTGCATCTATAGTGAGCTTGGGGATGGGAAGAGGAAAATCATCTTTTGGGCATGCCTCATTCAAGTCACGAAAGTCCACACAGATCCGAATCTGTCCATTTTTCTTCTTCACTGGAACAATGGTCGAAATCCATGTTGGATATTTGACCTCACAAATAAATACTTCAATCAATTTGTTGAATTCTTCTTCTATCCTCGGAACTAGATCTGGACAGAAGAAATGTTGAGACTGCTTAATCGGACGTATCCTATGTTTGACAACAAGATTGTGCACGGTAATTTTAGGGTCAAAACCGGGCATCTCTTTGTGTGTTCAAGTAAATACATCCCTGTACTCAGACAACAATTAAAAGTAATCATTTTCTTCTGAGGGGCTTAGGAATGCACTAACAAAAACTGGTCTGGGTTGATCATTAGTCCCTAAGTTGATTTCCTTGAGTTGATCAACGGTAGCCTGCCCCCTATCTTCTAGTGTTGGTGTAGCTTTCTTGATATCATCTGGTTGTTCAGAGTCTGGTTCCTCTTCAACAGTGATGTGGTATGAAGTAACACAAGATGATTCATCAGTGTTTTTTGCTCTATCCATTTCTTCTGATTGATTAGTGAATACAATGGTTCACCTTCGAGCTTTTAGTGTAACATCATTGGTGACATCTATCGCTGTCTTACGTTTCATTTGCGAAAGCACTAGGCTCTAAAATTCACTATTGTTCACCACGTCAATGTTTGCTTACTCTGACTTTCCACTCTTACTATTTTTTAGCGGTGCATCATTGATAGTACTAATTTGAGAAAATACTGACTTTCGAGATTAAGGTTGTGGAGATTTTCTTCCTTGGTCATGAAAGCTCATTTTGTTAAAAACAGAGTTATGAGGCAAATTGCTAACATGAGAACTTGAGACATTTGATTCTTGGCTTGATAACCTGTTGAATATAGATATTCAATCATATGGAGCTCCTATACGGTCGAAGACCAATTTTTGATGCATAGTCTGTTGATCTTGTTCATCCTCAACTTCTTCAACCCCAATGCATAAGGTGGTTGACTTCTTATCCTTTTTTATGATTTGAATTTGAAGTGGCTCAGAAGCTATAAAACTGAGACCAGACTGGAGTGGAATGATTTTATGCCCTTGATCTTTCAACTTCTTCTGTGTCTCATTGAGGCTATGCACTTTCTCACCGGTGACCTCAAAATCAAGTTTTCCAAGGCTTGCAGGATTTGTAAAATCATACCCCGACTTAGCCAAGAGTTGGTATGCTTTAAGATCAAATCCTTCATTAGTCCTTTGTTTTGGAAGTGTTCCATGTTCAACCAGAGATTGAGAAGGCCGCACAAATTCTTTTAACAGAGGCTTGGAAGATAAAGTCTTTTAAATCTCAGTGAGAGGAAGGGTTAACTCTCCTTGCATCTTTTGCAGACCTTCTTTTTCCTTGGTTTATGACATCTTCAATTTAAATTCCTTGGTTTCAATTATCTCGATAATAGGTGACTGCCTTTCTTGTCGTTGAGATTTTGAAACATACTTTAAAATAGGTTTCGTCTGATGTGCTTTTATCGAGACCCCTCGCGTTTTAGCTACCTTTATAAACATTTAATGGATTACTCAATACTTCTTTTATTTTTGTAGATGAACTTCTTATGCAGACAGATGGCTTGGAATGGGCATTTTCGAAGGTGTATCGGGATCGATATAGAACTTGTCATCGGCAAAATGAGATTCTGCTTCTGAAAATGGTTTATAGTCTGCCACAACCGTTTGTATGCCATTCTTGTAAAATTTGAAGCACCGATGAAGAGTCGATAGAATGACGCCATTACTATGTATCGAAGGCCTTCCCAACAACAAATTGTAGGATGTCTTTGCATCAATCACGTGGAATAATGTTTCAGCTTGGAGCTCGCTAATAGTTAGCTTCGCCCGAATCATGTTAATAGCTCTCTGTCCTCATTGGTTAAAACCTTGAATAATAAGACGACTATGAGATAACTCATCGACTGTGATACTGAGATTTTTTATCGTAAATTTTGGCATGAGATTCATCACTGATCCACCACCAACAAGAATTCGAGTAACTTTTTGTTCTTTTATGTAACCGAAAACGAAGAGAGGACAATTATGCGGCTTCGAACTCAACTGAAGATCCTTGTCAGTGAAAACAATTGGTGCATAACATGAATCAAGCGTACCTCTAACTATTTCATCTTCATTAGATTTTTCAATGATGGTTGCATCCTTTCACAGTCTGGGCTTTATCTTAATCCTTGCAATTCTCATCATTAGGTCTCTTTTTCTCTGTTGTAACTATGTAGGCTGTCATAACTTCATCATCTAGATATCCTTTTGGAAAGAACTCTTGTAAAGTAATGGGCTTCTGGATTCCTTTGTTCATAGAGACGTGTTTGGTTGACTGCGTCTTCTTGACCCATTTTCTATTATGGCTAGACTGCTTATGGTGATATTGAGGTTTCTTCTTCCTTTACCCCTTATCAGAATACCTAGTTTGAAAAATGTCAACTCGTTGCTTCCGTGGTTTCTTTTTTGTTACCAGAGTCTATCCTTCTTTATCATCTTGAGGAAATACTCTTCCAAATGATGAAACATCAAGTATACTTCCTTGGCCAACATAGATAGGGATTGGTTCTAATGAGCCAAACTGGATGGTTGTGTAATATACCTCAAAATTTGAAGGTTGAGAACAAGCACTCCCCACGATAGAGGTTGTCAAAGTAGCAGTAGTGTGATTTGAAATTACAACTTCGTCTGTGTCCAACAAGATTTTTCCTTGTTTTGCCAAATTCATCACCACCTCCTTGAAGATAAAACACTTCTCAATTGGATGACTGACAATACGATGATATTTACAGTATTTTAGGTCATTAACACGTCCCATCTCTTGAGGGCGTTTGCATTCAAGGAGTTCTATAATTTTACTTTCGAGTAAACATTCTAAAAAGCCAGGAACATCAGAATCGGGGAATAGGTATTCCTTCTTTTCTAATTCCTTTAGCGTAGGGTGCTGTCTTTCCCCCTCTTGAAACTGGCGAGACTTTTTATCATCTTTCTTATTATCTTTAACAGAATTCTTGACTGGGGTAGTTGAGATAGTCATGGATTCTTTAGTAGTGTTCTTTGACGACTTGTCGCCCTTCTTCCAGTCCATCTTGTCTTTGCGTGATTCTATGCCACTGAACTTTTGTCATTACGGGATTTTATACTGATTTCCATGCCATGGGCATGCGTAGCTAATTCTTCGAATGTGCGGGGTTTTATGCCTTGGAGAATGTAAAGAAGGCCCCAATGCATTCCCTGCATACACATCTCTACAGTAGAGATTTTTAACAATCAGTCTTTGCAGTCAAGACTTAGTGCTCGCCACCGATTAATGTAGTCGATTATTGGCTAATCCTTTTATTGCTTCATGTTAGTCAATTATATTATATTAACAGTACAACGAGTGCTATAAAACTTGTTTAAGAATTCTTGTCCCATTTGGTCCCAACTATCAATTGATTCTGACTTTAGGTCGGTGTACCACTCGAACGCATTTCCTTTAAGGGAACGGATAAATTGTTTAACTAGTAAGTCCCCATTAATTTTTGGCATTGTTGCAAGTCTCGGCAAAATGGGCAATGTATTGATTGGGGTTGCCTTTTCCATCAAATTGTTGAATCTTCGCAGGTTGGTATCCTACATGCATCATCATACTGTCGATTCTCTTTGTATAGGGATTTGAATACATGAGAGTGCTCTGTGAGATGCCTCCATATTGGGCTCGGATTGTATTCATTATCATATCTTGCAATTGTTTGACAGATAATGAAGAGACTGAAGAAGCATGATTGGTTTGACCAGTCGTGTGTTCTATCACC
>JAOTQH010229345.1:0-14016 GCA_025631255.1 Cornus kousa
GACAGGAATTATGATTTCTATAATCTTTGTCTGTAATTCTTCAAAACATAATTAAATATTAGCAGTCAATTTGTCTTGTAACATGGTTATTGTTACAAGGCCTAATACGGCTGACCATGGTGAATCCTAATATATGAAGACTGAGTAGATAGTCACCGACAAAATGGAACACGGATTTTTTTTAACATTTTAATGCATTTAGTATGAAGATTGATTTTGTACATGCACTTAGCATGAAGAATCACAACACAATTTTTGATGTGGTTCTTTCATATATAAAGTATCATAGCGATAAAAATGGTGATGGTAATTAATTTAGTTAAGAAAAACGAGAGCTCGGAAGATCAGAACTCTATTCAATGTCGGAACATGCCTATAAGTGTGGTACAGACAAAGATGAATTAGATGAATTAGTTGTTTGTTCTGATTTATAGGGGGTGTATCATGCACCCGAGTGCATCAAAATTCATAAATATATCCAACACGCTAAAAAGTTTAATCAACAGTTTATGAATGAATTTGCTTAATACAAAACAGGACCAAAAGCTTTAGAATTTGACTCCAATTAAATATTTAATGTTGAAGGCGGCAAAAGTGCAGAGAGAGGCAGCACTGCGATGCAAACTGATAGGCCATCACGGTTAATGGCAAATGCTCATTAACAGTAGCTTTGGTAAATATACTTTTTACTTAAACAGATATGGCTGCGGGCAATGACATGAGGCCAAGGATCCCAACAAAACCACCACTCAACCCTAAAAAATTACAGGTAATAATACAATTTCCATTCTCTACCAGGACATTTGAGTTTACGGAGTGTAAGATTTATAGAAACAATGAGATAACAACCTTATTAACAAACTTTGGGAAGAAAGATCAGATTTGAGGCCTAATGAAGAGCTTTAGTGGAAAACCATGACCTGGTTTTGAAGATGTGATAGATGAGGATTTGATTGTGTCCGAAAAAGAAGAGTTAATCAACTGGATTAGCCGTCCAGTTCAACCGTTCCTCCAGCCACGAATAAATAAAGATTGATTCAATAAAAAAAAAGCAAACTTAACCGTCTAATAAAACTGCAGTAATTCAGATAAAAAAAAAAAAGAGTCTATAAAGTTCATTGCAGGCAAAAAAGAAACACACCAGCATAAGAGTTAAGAATATAAAATTCCAAACCCATCATTACAAACTTCTTGAAACACTATTGAACAGCATAACACAAAAAGAAAGTTCTCTCAAACGAATGCCTCAATTAATATAGCTCCCACCATTGAGCTAATTTCACAGATCTTGCACGCTCAAACCTGAAAATGCAAATGAACAGATACAGTTTTAGACAATTCACAGCGCTATCATTGCAATCAAAAGAGAACATCGAGATACAGTCACCAGTGACACCTAATGCTACACAACAAGGGGAAGTGACAATTCAATCTTTTTCTAGTACATAACTAAGCAACATCAACTTCAAAAATATAAGATATGTGACAAAGACTAATGACATCTCATTTAGGCCTCTGAAGTTTCTAGATGACAAATTTCCTCCCCTTCCACCCTTCCAAAATCTAATGAACTCCCAAATAAATTAGTGGTATTTTGGTGCAAGTTTAAAACTGCCAGCTGATGTAAGCCATTTTAACCAGGTATATATGCCATGTTGCATCCATGACCCCCTAAAATACATACTTGGTTCAATGTAGATGATGTACTTCCTAGACGAACTGAAGTGGCTTACACATCCCTGTTCTTGTACTTGCTTTCATTTCCACCATATGCTATCACACCACCACCTTTTTGAATTAGGTTTTTATGAACAATATTTTACGTTGGATTTTAAATGTCTCAATTTGATTTTCTTGGCAAGTATTTATTTGGTTTCGTTAGAAAATACTTAGAGATTATGTGATGCTCTAATATATCTTCCATTAATCATATATGCATTTCGCTTAATGATTTATTATTTTTTGTGCAACTTTGACTTTGCGAGATCTTCTTAATCTTTAATTTGAAGGAAATAAACTCAATATGTAAAAGTCTTGTTATTGGAAAATCCTTTATTTGGAAAGATTTCACCACCTGCTACTTAATGAAAATGTGGCTTTAACGACATACCAGAGTGGCCATAGTTGATGTGCATCACTATAAATAACAGAGTGGCCATGCATCACTAACCTATAAATAGCCAGCAGGATAAATCAAGGTTAAAAAATGATATTTGAGACCTAATACACTTGCCCAAGGCGCATTTATTTGACATGCTTTCTTAGGATATTTTTAGTTGTACCAGAGCGAATGTTAGAACAGTAATTCATTAAAAAAATATATATATATATCCTTATTGGACCAAGCTGATCCTCCCAAAGACGAGAGCCCTTCATAGAATGGCTAATTTATAAAGGCAAAATTGATAAGTTCATTGACTCGTAAAATCTACTTTCGGACTTGCATTAGAACTAAATGTAAGATAACAAGTCTCTCTCTTTTTCCTTTTGAGACTCTTCAAAAGGCCTAAACTTGTGGAGGAAATTGTTTTTCATTGGGATGCTGCTAATTTAGAGTTGAAGATTGATATAGTAACTCATTGGTAGACAAATTGTGGGAATTCTCATCAATAGAGGTGGAGTTGGGTGAGAGAGAGTAAAGATGTAGGAGTTGAAAGGGTGAGTGTTGTAAGGAGAGAAGAGAGTATATGTAATTCTTGGACATGTTATATTAGGCAAGCAATTCATAATATTCTCCATCGATAGTCAACATAGCAAAGGGAGAGAATTAAATTTGAATCCGGTTTATTAATGAGTTTAACTCGATGTCTTTCTAAACTTTTAATTTTTATTTACTTATATTGTAGGGACATGTGTCACCTCATTTTTGTGCCACATTGGTGGTAAGAAGGAACTTACTGCTCATTGGTGAGTAGACAAATATTGTCCTTATCTTACTTGGAGGGAAAGAGGTACCAAAGATTGTTCTAGATCTGTTTAGCTTAAATCAGGAGGCTGGTAAATATGGAGTTTGGGGTGTGAGGGGCTTTAAAAATAATCCTAGGACTAGGAGAGCCTCTAGTTGAAGATAGAGATGGATTTTCTTGATTACGAGATCCTGACTCTACTAAGTGTTCTTACTCTTTTTTCATGGGTGATCAATGAAGATTTGCACTAATGAACGTAGAAGGATTGTCCGATCACAAATATATCAATAAATAAAATATGGCCTAGAAGGGAGTGAATAGATCAAGTATGGAACATTTATAACTAAAGTACCAAAAAAGACAGAATTTCTTTGATTGCATTGAATAAATAGTTTCCCCTATTAAATATAAAATCATATCTAGGACGCTAAAGCCTCAAATTATATATATATATATATATATATATATTACCACAAAACAGAATTTTATTGATTAAACAGAGGACAAATCCTCTTGAATACATTCAATAGCCAACCACGCCAAATATCCCATTGAACATCCCCAGTTTTCCTACCCAATGCATCTTTGGCTAACTCATGAGCCACTTTGTTACAGGATCTAGGAACCCAACCAAGTGAAAACCCATGATTGGCACAGAACAACAATTTCACATCTTCTAAGACTGGACCAGACAAGAAGTTTGATGGTTGAAACTTCACCAAAGATGGGCAATCACTCTCAATATCAACATCTGAATAACCCCATTGTTTCAAAAACATCAAACCTTCTCTAATTACCAACCAGCACTTCAGCTACTTCCGCATTAGCCACAAAATGAATAAAGACAGAGGCAACCTTAATAGGATGACCCAAATGATCCCTTAAGACAAACCCTCCACCACAGCAACTAGGGGAAGGACAAAATGAGGCATCACTGTTCAGTTTGAGTCGTGTGTTAGTGGGAGCAACCCACCTACAAATTGATCAGATGAAGAAACAATTGAGTCAAGACTATTAACCTCTTGGAACTCGTTGAAGTAAAAGACCGCTTTCTCCATGATTTCCATCGTACCCCATGAGAACTTATATTTCGTCCCTTCCAAATCTGCCAGCAGAGAAAAGAAGCTAAGCTGAAGAGTCAGTCTATCCGCCTCTGAAACATTTTTCCATAAACCAAGCAACCAAGTCCAACAATGTAACCACGGGATACAATTTGCAGGGGGAATTGCATCCTCAAAGGACTAAGTCTCTATACATCTTGTGCCTTGGAACAGAAAAACTGTGACAAAGTGATTCACATAAACCCAACAAATGCTACAAGTTGCATTTTCCAGAATCCTTCGTTGTTTAAGCTGTAAGAATACAGGAACTCTCTAACCACAACATTGCCATAAAAAAAAAATTCCACCTTCCGTTTTATGTGAACATTCCAAATGCTTGCCCAAACAATAAACTGAGGAGGAGCATAACTAGTACTTGTTTGAACTGTTACCATAGACGACCTTGGATCCAACCCTACAACAGTCCTATAAGCGGACTTAACCAAAAATTTACCGGATGCTGACCAGCCCCAAACCAAACGATCTTCTCCTTCCAGCCTTCTCAAAGAGTTTTCAAAATTAATCCCACATCTTGAACATTAAAAATGCTTCTAATCAAACTTTCAGGTTACTTGTGTTCCCTGATACCTTGCTAGAGAAAGCCCCCCCCTCTTCTTCCTTGTTCACCAAGGGCTAAAAGTGAAAGACATCCTTGTATATACGAACAATCAAAAAAGTATTTAGATTTAAAAGTAGGAAATAGTAAAGAATCCTCTCCAATCTCCAAGCAATTTTAGACAACAAAGCTAAATTCTTAGCTGAAATATTTTTAAAGCCCAATCCACCAAATTTCTTAGGCTCACACAGTGTTTCCCAACTCACCCAGTTCACACTTGATGAGGAGGATTTGTCTGACCACCAAAGGTTAGTAAGCTGACTTGTAAGTTTATCACAAGTGGACTGAGGGATTTTAAAACAATGAAGAGAGTATGTAAATAAATCAGCAAAATGGCCTTCTGCAAGTTGTCTCACTTCTTCTTTGGGAGTCACACCACACGCCAAAAGCATTTTCGAGTCCAAAAATTTCATTCTTTTTCCTTCGAATAATAGTCTTTATATGAAAAAACTTGGTATTATTATCCCCGTGCATTAACCAATTGATCCGGGGCTTCTGTTTCCAAAACATTTCTTTGCTTCGCCAAGCAGCTTCCAACCTTCAAGTTTAAAATACTCAACCCTGTCAAAAGAAACGTCATTTTGAAGAACTCTGATTCTTTCTTGAAGCTTTGTGATCTGCACTGGAGCATTAGACATCCTAGACTTACTCCACTGTTTCAGATTCTCTTTGCAAAGTTGAATCCTTTGAGAAAGAGAATGTTTAGCACCACCATGACAAGGAGTAATCCGGGACTGCTGAACAAAATCATGAAAACCTTTAACTTGGATCCACCTAGCATCAAAATGAAACTTTATTCTAAATCCACCCATTCGATCATTAAGCTCCAACAATAGAACAACATGATCAGACCCCACAACCGGCAAATGTTTCAATGAACAATGAGAGAAAGTCGATGACCATTCAAACAAACATAATGCTCTGTCTAACCTAGCCGTAATATAGTATGACCTTCCCCGCTTCTGTTACACCATGTAAATGGAGGGCCCTTAAATCCCACATCAAGAAGCCGACAATTTTCAATAAATTGTCTGAATCCTCTCATCATCCAACTCTTCTTCTTGGCTCCTCCTCTCTTCTCCCCTATATGATAAATAGAATTGAAATCCCCCATAATAAGCCATTTGGGGCCGATTCTATATTTGAGCTCACCCAAATACTTCCACTGCTCAGCCTTAACAACCTCATCACAGGAAACATACACCCCTGTAAAAAACCAATTCCCAAACCCATGACCACCATCAATTTTACAAGTGACCTGAAACTCATTCCACTCCACCATACGAACAGTACAATCAGGTTGGTAGAATAAAGCAATACCCCTTGCTAAACCTCTCGGATTGACAACAAAAGAATCATATCCACCCAACATTCTCTTCACACTCTCCACATACACCTCTTTATTTTTTATTTCCAATAAACAAATTAAAATTGGGGAGTGAAGGTTCACCATCCTTCTCAATTGGGAAACTGTCCGGGGTCTCCCCAAACCCCGACAATTCCACACCGTAACTTTCATTAAATGGTTGGGGGCCAATTTTGGTTGGTCACCACCACCTCAGAAGTAACAACTTGAGAACCCTCACATTCATTGTTGCTTGACACTCCACCTCGTCCCCCATCCGTGTCTACTAATTTCAACCTCTTCCCATCGGCATCTTCATTTTCCCCAACTTGCTTTCTCTTTGAACAACTAGTAATTCCCTCATGAAGAAGAGTAGATACACCGGAACAAGCTTTGCTCTTCCAAACCTTCTGTATAGATTTCCCTCTTGAACGTTCAGGAGAATCACAACCAATATTAGGTATTTCAACACCCGCAACAGGGACATCAATCGCAGCTGTCTTCACGTCTGTGAAAGCCACCCTTTTCTCCTCAAATTATATTTAGTAGCCCCAAGTATTGCTTAATGTTATTAGACTTTAATTTCAATCCAATCAACTATATTATGCTTCTGCTAATCGACTAGTAAACTCTACTTTAGGACTTGCATTAGAACCAAATGTAAGATAACATGTCTATCTCCTTTTCCCTTTGGGACTTTCCAAAGGCCCAAAGGGCTTAGACATATGGAGGAAGTAGTTTCTCATTGGGATGCTGCAATTTTAAGGTTGAAGACTGATATGGTAACTCTTTGGCAGGCAAGTGAGGTAATTCTCGTCCAGTAAGGAATGAGTTGAAGACACTATAAATAGAGGTGAAGTTTGGTGAGAGAGAGAGGGAGAGAGGAAAGATGTAGGGGTTCAATGGGTGAATGTTGTGAGGAGAGAAGAGAGTATATGTAATTTCGGGATGTAAAATAGGCAGGGCCGGCCTTGAGATTGAAAAAATCTTGAGGGGCCCTGGCGAACTTTAAATGTGAGGCCCTCTCTATACATAAGTAAAATAATAATAATAATAATAATTACAATAAATTGAGTTCACATAATTATTTATTTCTCAATATATTTTAACTTTCCTAAAACAATTATATCATTAAACCTTAACATATATTTCTAAAACAATTTTTTGTGGCCCATTATTCATGGGCCTATAAATTTTGAGCTTTAAAAGATTTGCTACATCTGGTTACAAATTTTTTTTTTTTTTTTTGGTGGCCCATCATGCATGGGCCTCAAAATTTTGAGGCCCCTTAAAATCTTAGGCCCTAGGCGACCGCCTTGGTCGCCTTGGGCTAAGGCCGGCCCTGAAAATAGGCAAGCAACACATAATATTAGTGAAACATACTAGAAAAGGATGAGAATTAATTTGAATATGCCTTTCTAATTATTTATATTTTATTTATTTATATTGTAGGGATAGGTGCCACCTAACTTTGGCACCACATTGGTGGTAAGAAGGAACTTCATACTCGCTCGCTGGTGAGTAGGCAAGTATTGTCCTTATCTTACTTGGAGGAAAATGAACCAAAAATTATTCTCCATATAATAGCTTAATAATGTCTTATAGATAACCCATTTGGTGTTCGAGGGGCTTTAAAAATAATTCTAGGAGAGCCTCTAGTTGAAGAGAAAGGGATTTGTTTGATGATGTGATATTGACTCTGCTAGTATGTTCACTGTCAATGGAGAATATTATGAGCTGTTGGAGGCTTTGGTGAGAGTGTTATTAGTCTCTTTTTGTGGGTGATCAATGAAGAATTGCGCTAACGACCTTAAACTATGCAGAAGTCTGTACGTTGTACAAACAATCTCAAGTCCATAACTCACTTTTGCTGTTCTGATTTTATTCCTGGGATGCATATACTTCTCAAGTGTATGCCCCTCTTAAAGTAACAAAAGATGCCTAATTTTTTTAGAACAACATAACTAGCAGCAATTTGATAAGTAACAAAAGATGTCACAGCCCAAATGTTGACGTTTTTGTTGCAGGCAAACAGTACAGCTCCAGGTGGAAATACAATGTGAATGACAATCATTGTTCCAATTTCGCAGCTTATTATCCTGGCAAACTTTGGGGAGGGGAGACTCAAACACGGGCACACTTGCTCAAGAGTTGGGTGCTTTGCCAACTTTGCCAATGTTTTTGCCTCCATAACAATTTGACCAACACAATGGACTGCAATGGGTGCAGGACTGCATTCCCTCGGCAGCCGAATGAAGGTCAACATTTTGAGACACGGAAGAAGGTAGATATCAGCAATAGGAGTGTGAGCTCCATTGCTCCAGCCATTGATTGAAGGCCTCAAAGCCATTGCTGATTAGCAGTCACGCTCTACTACAACAACACTGTGTCCCAAGAAAAGATCAGCTTCAAAGCCTCCCTTTAAGACCAAAAATTCTGACATTCCAGCTCCGGGTGGAATTCAATGTGAATGATATTCATTGTTGCTTTGATTAGGCATAAAAAATGGACAGTCCAGTTTTGCAGCTTAGAGTCACTAGATTTTGAACGTTGTCCTTTATGGTTATATTTTGAGTTCATAAATCTAAACATTGTAGCATGGAAGACAATTTCTTCTTTTGTCTGTTTTTGGTCCTGGACTGTTAACACTTAATGGACCAATTAAATATAGACTTTGGGATTGAAAAAATGGCCCCATAAAATTGTATAAATAAATTACAAAGTTTCAAGATCAGAGGATTCTCATTTAATTAGTCCACCAAGTGTCAAATAGATTAGAACCATCTAATAATTTCTCCTATTAAAAGAGCCTCAAATTGAATAGTATGAGTGTGTTACTGTGTGTTGTGGTCAAATGGTCAAAGTGTGTTATGAAATTATGATACCTATTTTACACACACACACACACACACGAGAGAATGTGATATAGTGGTTAGATTGAATACAGGTAATGGAAATGGGTTGAGTATATTATTTTTATTTTATTTTCTTTTGGTTGCTATTGTATATTTGTGTGTGTGATCTTGGGCAGCTTAATTCTTAACACTGCGGGAGTCATCTTTTATAGCTTCCAATGAAAATCTACTACTCCCTCTTAAATTTAGTGCACAGACACGAGTATGTGATATGGTGGTTAGATTGAAAACAGATGATTTTATTGGCCTTCTATTTTTTTTGGGGGGGCAATTTTTCTTTGCTGCTTCCACATACTTTGCTTGACGAGAAGAAAGAAAAGAAATAAATAAATTGTTTAAAGAATAATTTGTTAAGGGGTAATTTGGTTTGAATTTTTTTCTCAAATAATTACTTAAACGAACATCAGTTAAAAATATAACTTTTGAATGGTTGAGGGAATTTTTTGCCAAAAATATTAAAAAAAAAATTCGCAACTGGTTAATAGTCTAATCTTATTTTAGATAATTTAGATATTTATAGTTCTCTAATTTAAAATTGTATCTTCACAGGTATTAATATGAATTTTTAGATATTGAGACCTAATGTCCTATATATAGATATTATTATTATTTTTAAAGAAAAGAAAACGCACACTATATATATATATATATATATATATATATTTATATTGGGGTGGGATTTGGTAAATGCATTGTTGATCCAAAATTTAACGGACTTCTCGAGAAAAATAGAGTGAAAAAAAAGAAAAAGAAAAAGAAAAAGAAAAAAAGAATAAAGATATTTCAAACGTCGTCGTTTTCTTTTGCTAATTTGCATTTCTGCCGTCTTCCTAACCTATGCTTCAGCCCAAGTGAACTAAAACATCACACAACCCTAAAATACTAGTCCGTTCTAGTTTCTCTTGTATTCTAGATTCAACAATCCCTAAATTGAATGCCTTTCAAACCCATCCACTGTCATCATCTCTCAAATCCATCTCAACTTCCACAAATCAACACTCATTTACTGTCAATTACCTGATAAATTCATTTGGGTTGAGTCCAGAAACTGCCATTTCAGCTTCCAGACACGTCAATTTTAAAACCCTAGAAAAACCAGATTCGGTTCTCAACTTGTTCAAGAGCCATGGATTCAGCAAAACTCAGATCTCAACTATCACTAGAAAAATCCCGGAACTTCTCTCATCGGATCCCAAGGAAATCCTTCTGCCCAAATTCGACTTCTTCTTTTACTCCACTGGCATTTCCAGCACTGACCTCACGAAGATAGTGTCCATTAGCCCGGGCATATTGCACCGTAGCTTGAAGAACCAAATCATACCGTCTTTCAATTTGTTGAAGAATATATTTGGTTCAGATGATAAGTTTATGGCGGCCTTTAAACGATCCCTGGGATGGTATGCCGCGATCATAGTGCTACTACATTCCCCAACACTGAAATTTTGAGACAACACGGCGTGCCATATTCGAATATTGTGTACCTTACTTACTCATCAGCCTAGGTCACTCATGATTGTAAAGCCTGATAGACTCAAGGAGGTAGTGGAGGATGTTAAGAAAATGGGTTTCAACCCTTCAAAATCACTGTTTGTTTTGGCGGTTTACACAATGAGCAAAACAACATGGAAAAGGAAGATGGAGGTTTATGAGAAGTGGGGTTGGTCCGACAAAGAAACACTGTTGGCCTTTACAAGACATCCAGCGTGTATGAAGAAATTCGAGGAGAAGATAAAGGCAGTGCTGAATTTTTTTGTCAACACAATGGGTTGGAAGTCTTCCTTAATTGCCTGTCATCCAGTATTATTACCAATGAGCTTGGGTAAGAGAATAATTCCTTAATTGCCCGTCATCCAGTATTACTTAAAGTTTTGTCGATGAAAGGTTTGATTAAGATGCCCATTAGTGCAATCACATGGTTGAATTTCACAGAGAGTTCTTTTCTCAAGAAGTTTGTGACCTGTTGTACAGAAGCTCCCAGTTGTTGAAAGTATATCAAGAAAAATTGGACCTTGCAAAATTACATGGTAATGATTGTGAAGGTAAGAGTGGAACCTATCAGTTGTAGAATATCTACTTCCTAGCTGAACTGAAGTGCTTACACATCCCTGTTCTTTTACTTGCCTTCATTTCCACCATCTGCTCTCACACTACCACCTTTTCGAATTAGGTCTTTATGAACATTTAGCAAATGCTTCGAGTTTTTTAATGTATGCATTTAGCTGAAGGATTTATTATTTTTTGTGCAACTCTAACTTTGCGAGATCTTCTTAATGTGCTGCTCTAATATATCTTCCATTAATAATGGATGCATTTAGCTGAATGATTTATAATTTTTTGTGCAACTCTAACTTTGCGAAATCTTCTTAATGTGCCGCTCTAATATATCTTCCATTAATCATGTATGCATTTAGCTGAATGATTTATTATTTTTTTTGCAACTCTTGACTTTGTCAGATCTTTTTAATCTTTAATTTGACGCAGATAAACTCAATTTATAGCAATCATGTTACTGGAAAATTGCTAATTCAATATATATGGGCCAGACCTAGAAGATGCCCCGCCCTTGCCTTAATTGGCTCCTCCCCTGGATACAAATATCGAACAGCGGATGTTAATGATTTGGTTGTTAGTCGTTTTTTAAACATTTAATGTTGAACAAATGTAAAAATATATTTGGAACCATCTCCTTAGGACATGGGTATTATTTCACAATATACCTAGCAAGTATATAAATGATAATGGCAATTCAGAAAATTTAGATATGAAGAGGGCTGAAAAAATAATGGATGCACAATAGTGTTTCCAAAGATTAATACAATTTGGATTCTTTATCAACGATATGGGTAGAGGTAAAATCCTTGATCTGGAAAGATTTCACCACCTGCTACTTAATGAAGATTATTACATTTTATTCATATATTGAAGATGTTTTAACCACATACCACAGTGGCTATAGTTGATGTGCATCACTATAAATAACAGAGTGGCCATGCATCACTAATCTAGAAATCAAGATCGAAAAATGATATTTGAGACCTAAAACACTATGCCCAAGACGCATTTATTTGAGGTTTTAGTCGAGGTTTTGGCTGAGGATTAAAGGACGAACGTAGGAGAAGGGCAGGTTGAGCAATAGGAGATTGAACAGTGAATTGGATGTCAACGGAAAAACGTAGGAAGACGGCGACGAGGTTTTTATTCAAAAACCACAGAGGCAAGTTCTATTCTTTCTCTCTCCCGTTGGCCTGTGTTCTGTGCATATCTAGATGTCTCTAGGATTTTAATTAAATATTAATCAAATCTGGCATGCATAATATATGTCAAATTGATTATCTGTATGTGTTTATATTTGTTTGAAACAATTCTTGATTGACTTGTGTTCGTAGTCTGTTTTAAGCTTACAGATTGGTATTGTTTTAATGGTTGATTTAATTCGTACTGTTATAAACAAGGGTTTAGGATGCTATTGAATATATATAAGTTGGTTAAGATCAGTTTTGATTATTTGTTTATGTTTTAATATGGTCTATAACTGTTCTTGCTAGTTGAAGTTTCAGTTTGGTTTAAAAGCATGTTAACTCGGTCACGGTCTTAGCCACTGTAATTGATTCAAACTTTTGTGAACAAGTCATGGGGATGATTTTGGGTATAAATAGGACTCTTAGGTTCAGTATTAAAGATGAACAGAAGGTTGGGAATGGCCGGAGATGAAGCTGATAGGCGAAACGGAGCAAAACTGGACAGAGGAGGCTCTAAGCTTTCAAGAGCAGGCTCCATGGTGCAAAGAGCCTGCTCTATGGTTTTAAGAGCAGGCTCTCTTGGATGGCCTTGTTTGGGTGCGTTCCGGAGCTGTTTAGGACGTGTTTGGGATTCTGAATTGTTTTAAGGTCTGGAATGAGAATTTTAAAAGTAATTTCATGGAATTTTAAACTCTCAAATTTCATAATTTGATCAGTAGAGCTAATGGAGTAAATAGTATAAAAATAAGCAACTTTGTACACAGTTAACGGACGGAAAGGACTAAACTGTTTAAATTTTGTTTTAAAAATTAAACAGGGTTGTAGCATGGATTCTAAACATGATATTATGTTATGTTAGAACCCACATTATATAATTAATGTCTTGGTACGCATGGATTTAACCGTAGGAAAGTTTAACCGATCTTGCATACGGTTAACAGAAAGACATGATTAAATTGGTTAGTTTTGCTTTACAAATTTAATGGACTGTAGTATGATTTAAAAATCATGTTCTGGAGGCATAATAGGGTCATTTAAATTGTCAGACTTGGTTTATGCTTAATTTGGATTTTAATTGCTGAGATATTAAACCTAAATTTGCAATTATATGGATTATGGTTTTGGAATTTAATTGCTGAAATATTAAACTTTATTCTGCAATTACTTGGATTATTTATTTGGACTTTAATTGCTGGACTATTAAACTATTTATGCAATTACATGGATTAAATGCTTTGGATTGTAATTGCTAAACTATTAAATAATGTTCTAGCAATTATAGAGATGTTATGTTGGATTATAGTTGATGAACTGTTTAAATTCTGTTTTTATCAATTATTTGGATTATGTGGATTTATTTAATGTACTGATTGAGTGGTTGCATCATTTACGGATCATATGCATTATATGCACCGGTATAGGACAGTGGTATACGGAGGGACGGATTAGATCAAAATGCTAATTCCTACTCATTCATACATACAGAATGGATTAACTAAAATATTTAAATCCTACATGGTTTCATGTCCTGTCAACTAAAATAGTTGAACAACATATTGGATAGTTGTTTATATTTCTGTATTAGGAATGATAGGGATTTAATTAAAACATCTAAATCCTAATTATATGTAGTATCTGAGCGACGAATAGTTGACCGACACAACATTGCATTTGGATGGAATTTATATATATATAATTATGGTACCGCGATATGAGCTTGAGTCTCATAGTTGACGGTTAGGGAACGTGTATGCAGTAGGATGTGTAGCTGTCTATGTTGGTTAAGGTATACCCTGTTAGGCTTAGGTAGTTATGCCCACTCAGGTGTGTTTTGCATGTTGCCTTCTATACAGGTTGAGACCCTCATCATAGTCCAGTGAGAGTCCTGTAATGTG
>JAOTQH010229372.1:0-14015 GCA_025631255.1 Cornus kousa
CAGATTTTTTTTTTCCCCTTAGTTTGTGACATCTTCAATTTAAATTCCTTGGTTTCAAGTATCTCGATGACAGGTGATTGCCCTTCTTGTCATTGAGATTTTAGAACATACTTTAAAATAGGTTTCGTCCGATGTGCTTTTATCGAGACCTCTCGCGTTTTAGCTACCTTTATAACGTCTGTCACTGAAACATCTAATTGGTCACCCAATGCTTCTTTTGTTTTTGTAGATTGAATCTTTTGTGTAAACGGATGGCTTGAGATGGGCACTTTCAAAGGTGTATCGGGATCGATATAGAACTTGGCATCTGTAAATGAGATTCTGTTTTTGTAAATGGTTTATGGTCCGCCACAACAGTTTATACGCCATTCTTGAAAATTTTGAAGCACTGATGAAGAGTTGATGGAATGACATCATTACCATGTATATATCCAAGGTCTTCCCAACAACAGGTTGTAGGACGTCTTTGCATCAATAATATGGAATAAGGTTTTAGCTTGGAGCCCGCCAATAGTTAGTTTCGCTTGAATCATGCCAATAGCTCTCTGTCCTCCTTGGTTAAAACCTTGAATAATAAGATGGCTACAAGCTAACTCGTCGACTATGATGTCGAGATTTTTCATTGTAAATTTTGGCGTGGGATTCACTGTTGATCCACCATCAACAAGAATTCGAGTAACTTTTTGTTCTTTTATGTAACCGGAAACGAAAAGAGGACAATATGCCTCTTTGAACCCAACTAAAGATTCTCGTCAGTGAAAGCAATTAGTGCACAACATCAATCAAGCATACTTCCAACTACATCCTTATCATCGAACTTTTCAATAATGGTTGCATTCTTTGTATAGTTCTCACCATGTTGGGCTTTATCTTGATCATCGCTATTCTCCTTATTAGGGCTCATTTTCCCAGTTGAAACCATGTAAGTTATCACGACTTCGTCATCTAGATATCCTCCAGGAAAGAACTCTTACAAAGTAATAGGCTTCTGGGTCCCTTTGCTCACAGAGGCATGTTTGGTTGATTATGTCTTCTTGACCCATTTTCTATTATAGTCAGACTGCCTTTGGCGAAATTGAGGTTTCTTCTTCTATTGCCCCTTATTAGAATAACTAGTCTAAAAAATGTCAGCTCGTTGCTTCTGTGGTTTCTTTCTTGTCACCAGAGTTCATCATTCTTCATTATCTTGAGGAAAGACTTTTCCAAATGTCAAAACGTCAAGTACACTTCCTTGGCCAAGATAGACAGAGATTGGTTCGAATAAGCCAAACTGGATGGTTCTGCAATATACCTTAGAATTTGGAGGTTGAGAACGCGCACTCCCCATGACAGGAGTATGATTTAAAGTTACAACTTTATCTGTATCCAACAAGATTTTTCCTTGTTTTGCCAGATTCATCACCACCTCCTTGAAGATAAAATACTTCTCAGTTGGATGACTGACAATACGATGATATTTGTAGTATTTTGGGTCATTAATATGTCCCATCTCTTGAGGGCATTTGCATTTCAGGAGTTCTATAAATTTACTTTCGAGTAAGCATTCCAATATGCCAGGGATATCGAAATCGGGGAATGGGTATTCCTTCATCTCTAATTCCTTTAGCGTAGAACACTATTTTTCCTTCTTTTGGAACTGGCGAGGATTTTTATCACCCTTCTTGTTATCTTCAATAGAGATATTGATTGGGGTAGTTGAGATAGAGCAGCGTTCTTTGATGGCTTGTTGTCCTTCTTTAAGTCCTTCTTGTCCTTGCATGGTTCTATGGCCATCGGATCTTTGTCGTCATGGGATTTTATACTGATCTCCATGTCATGGGCATGTGTAGCCAATTCTTCGATTATGTAAGGTTCTATGCCTTGAAGAATGTAAAGAAGGCCCTAATGCATTCCCTCAATACATATCTCCACAACAAAGATTTTTGACAATTGGTTCTTGCAGTCAAGACTAAGTGCTCGCCACCGATTAATGTAATCAATTACAGGCTCATCCTTCCATTGCTTCTTGTTAGTCAATTCTATTATACTAATAGTATGACGAGTGTTATAGAACCTATTCAAGAATTCTCGTTCTATTTGGTCTAAACTATCAATTGATTCTGACTTTAGGTTGGTGTACCTCTCGAACGCGTTTCCTTTAAGGGAGTGGATAAACTGTTTAACTAGTAAGTCCTTATCAGTTCTGGCGTTGTTACAAGTTTCGATAAAATGGGCGATGTGTTGCTTGGGGTTTCCTTTTTCATCAAATTACTGAATCTTCGGAGGTTGGTATCCTACATGCATCCTCATATTGTTAATTTTCTTTGTATAAGGCTTTGAGTACATGAAAGTGCTCTATGATACGCCTCCGTATTGAGCTCAGATTGTATTTATTATTATAATTTGTAATTATTTGACAGATAATGAAGAGATTGAAGAAGCATGATTGGTTTGACCAGCCGTTTGTTCTGTCACAGGCGTTTGTCTGGGGTCTTCCATGCGAGTACTTTGCGCCGTAGAATTAAGATTCCTAGATAACACTACTGTAGAAGATGTAGGATTCCCAAACAGTGGTGGTGTGAAAGTTATAGGATTCTTAGATGGCACTACTATGGAAGGTGTAGAATTCCCAAATGGCACTGCTGTGGAAGATGTACGATTCCCAGACGGTAGTGGTGATTCACCGAAGGTATGAACTTCTAGCTTGTTCATCAGTATAGCGATTTGTAAGTCCTTTTCTTCAACAGTCTTTGTGAGGCTGTCAATTGCGCGTGCCATAGTTGTTAGTTGTTCATCCACCGTGGCAGTTCCAGTCATCATAGCAGCGGCCACATCTGAGTATGATAGGCCTTGAAAGTCAACGTTCCTTAAAGTGATTGTTTGCTCCGAAGTCTGATGTGGTGACTCTAGGGGTGAACCGACACTAGAGTGAGCATCAGAGATGGAGTGAGGTAAATCTGGTGGTGGAACCTCCTTTGAAACAACGTCAGGGTTCTTGACATGTTAAGTTTTCACGTTTGCCGGCTTTGCAGGATTGGTTTTGTGACGGCCCGAATTTTAAAGAACTCGGTGCATCAGTGAGTAACTTGAAACTGATCTGGTAACGAACCCCAAATGCAGAAACAAGAAAAGGGAAGGGGTCTTTAAAGATGAATACCACCTCTAAGATGCCACAGTGATTTCCCGAGAAGTCACAGAACTTAAAAGAAAATAACGCGGAAGCTAAAGTTTAAAATGGACAAAATGTGCCTATAGGGGTAAAATGGTCTTTTAAAATACAAAGTGTATGCTGTCATGCATACCATTGGATAGACAACGAAAATTTAATAAACTTTGACTCAAAAATCACTTAATTTGGAGTTAGAACGAAGAAGATATGAATTTCCAAAGTTTTAGAAAAATTTACCAAAAATGTGCCCAGTGAACAGTGGATTTGCTGCGATTGTGTTTTTTTTGTCAAAAATGCGTGATTTTAAGGGCTAAAACGGGAATTTTTGGAAAAAGATTCCTAAAAATGAGTTTTCTAATCAACCATAGTCCAAACCAAAAATAAAAGTAACATAAAATGACCAAAATACCCTTGAGTGCATGGTATGTCAAGAAGATAAGGCATTTGGTTGCGAGCAGTTATTTTCTGAAAGCGCTTGATTTTCAGGGCTAAAACGGGGTTTTTTTTTTGGAAAAAGTTTGTGAAGAAACACCCCCTAAAAATAAGTCTTATAATCAAATATGGTCCGAACCAAAATTAAAATGCAAAATGGAATGCCCAAAATTCCCCCAAGAAAAACTACGTCAAGGAATTTAAAACATGCTGAAATCTTACATACTTTCAATACATCAAAAGAGATTTGCCCTTAGCCTCATTACATACATGTTACAGTATAATCAAAATAAGGTACTTAGGTTTATATTACATGCCTAAAAGGAAGCAAACCATGCCTCTAAACAAGTTATACAATTATAACATCAAAAGGTAGACAAATTATGCTAACACTTGCATGTCAAAGTTATACAAAAATAACCAAATAAGCCCAAGTCAAGCTAGGGAAGGTGAGCATCCGGAAAGAGGGTCTCTTTACCTGAATAAGAGCAATATTAACTAGGGTGAGTAAACGAGTTACTCAGTAGGATGATGCGCATACTCATAACCTAAAGTTTTAACAGTTTTGTTAGTGTAATATAAATGGAAACACATGGATCATGCTCCCTAACATCTAAGTTCAATGTGGAGCTAAGGGATCATCCTAAAGCTACATTTGAAACAATTTAAACATAATCCACGGCAGGAAAAGATCATAAACAATAATGGTGTTTCCAATGTCAACAAGTTACAATTCAAGTAATGTCAACTTGAAACGAAATGATGAATCAAACAATACGAAAATATTGGAAGAACAACTACCACAAAACTCGAAGAATAACAAAGTTTACATCATTCCATGAATTATAATATAACTTACATATAGACTCCATTATGATGTAACTCACGCGTGCGACTCCATGATGCAATGAGATGCCTTACCAGAAATCAGTCCGATTAAACAAATGGTGCACTTCCACACCCCACTGCCCAAGTGTTCTTAGGGACTTTCAACCCTAAGGACTCGATGTCCACTTTTTCAATGTTCGGATAGTATCTATTTTTCAATCTTATTATGCATGTCATACACATACAACTTATAACTAAATGAATTTTATGAACCAAATGATGACCACCATGCTCTTAAGGCCAAAGTGGCGCGTGCGCGCACACATACACACACACCATGATTTACTTACAAGTAAATATATCAAAATGTTACAATACTAAAACAATATAGACTACTCATTATCTACACAATCAAGTCTTTAAAACTACAAAGGCAAATTACATGAACGAGTCACAAAGTGAATCAAGTCAAGGTACTACTATATAATCAACCTATGAAATCTATTCATGCTAGTATACTATAAGTTTCAAATCTATGAATTAAATAACAACATAGTATCAAATACACAATTAAATAATTGACAATAAATATCTTGAATTTCTATAATTACACTAATGAAATCTCTAAATTTTAAAACATCACCAATTGAAACAATATTAACACAAGTTAAAGATCATGTAAAAGCATAAACAATATAAAGTCCTAAGTTAATTTCATGCAATATACATCTAGATACAACCCTAGAATTTGAAATACATACATACAATGTATATTAACCTTAAGAACACATGAAAACACTAAGAGTATAAACATACGACATCCCCTACCTCACTAGAGGATTGAACCTCTATATTCCAATGCAAATGAAAGCAAATGGAGAAACCGAGCAAAGGTGTTCTAGTAATGAAAGTGAGGAAGATTCTGTCTTTAAGGTAGAAGACCAAAATCTGAAGGGAAGGGGTTCGAAATTTAAGAATGGAGGCTAGGGTTTTAAGGTTTATCAATGTACCTCACTAGAGGATTGTTCCTCTAGAATCCAAGGCAAATGAAAGTAAATGGAGAAACTGAGAAAATATGTTTTAGAGAAGGAAGATAGGGAACTTTTATTTTCAAGGTGGAAGACCAAAATCCCAAGGGAAAGGGGTCGAATTTCAGAAATGGAGGCTAGGGTTTCAAGGTTTATCAATGGTGGTTTTTGTGAGGAAGACAACTATCTCTAACTTTTTCACTAACTAAATTTCTTTGATAGTCAAATATACTACACCAACACTATCTCTCATATGCACACACACATCTACCCTCCACTTGTCACCATCTTAGGTTTTCTCACAAGAATTAATCTAGGCTTTACACTTGTCACCATCCTAAGGTAACAAGTGTTCCAATTGTAAGTCAACAAGTTACCCCATAGAAAGTGTGACACTTGTCACTCTTTTTCCCTATTTACAAGTTAGTCCCTCCACTAAATATCTTAAAGAATAATTGCTAAGAGGTCCCTAAGGCAAAATATCTCAAAAACTTAATTACACAAATAACGCCAAAAAACAAAATTTTTTCTGAAGAATATATGCATTCATACCCCTCTAAAATAAAAATAAACGAGCATGATTTTCAATAAATTTTAGACTTATACGGGCAGTAAAAGATTAAATAATGTAATATACGTGGTGCCAAAAATTGATTCCAGACACCGAAACTTACTTTGGGTCAAACAAAACCCTTAGGCCACAAGAAAAAAAAATGAACAACTAAATAAACAACATAAATAATAACTAATAAAATAAAAAAATATCCTGAAAAAAAGAAAAGATGACACGGACATCACAGGCTTTCACCAAGTCTTGCTGATGTTTGGGTAACGCGATTCCATGGGACTTGCTACGTGTCATAGGGCCTGCCAAGGTACTTCCATCACTTGATGTGTTGTTGGCCTTCGTGCCACTTTTCATGGTGGCTTTGGCATTGACCTTTGTAGTAGCGATATTTTTTTGGACTTTCTTGCCTGTTTGATCCTCAGGGAGAGCCATGGAATCTGATAAAGCAGAAACTTGATAGTAGGAGAAAGTGATGAGAGGCAAAGGATGTCCCATTGGGCGTGCTAGAAATTTGTACACACAAATTTCGTAGGTTGCAAATAAAGAACGAAATAGGGAGCAAGATAGAATTTTATTAATTTGTGATAAATAAAAGGGATACAATCCTCTGTAATATTCTTTACAAAGAATAAAGTCCTCTGATTCGATCTCCTTTATTGGTATGCAAGGGCTACACAAGTTTGATCTTGAATTACCGTGAAATTTTGATGAAGAACGACACAATTTGATGTGCTTGTTATTAATCACCGTGGAATTTTGATGAAGAACAATACGATTTGATTTGCTCGTTACTTTTCGCCTTCAGGTTTGGGTGTTGGGGATGAATATGAGAAGAGTTTCTGTATTTCTCTCTGGAATTCTAGATTTCTAGAATTCTCAATTTGTGTACCATTTCCTTCTTCCTCCATGCCTCTATTTATAGACTTCTTGGATAAATAGGATGATGACATGTGTCCTCTCCTGATAAGGGCATAATTATAACTGGATCGGGCCGGTTATATTGTGATAATTATCCATAAAACAATTATTCCAAATATATTTTATAAGGAATAATTATCTTGTTGTTTAATCATCTAGGCTGGGCTAATTAACTAATTTAAGTGGACCAAGTTTGGGCTAATTAAACATGAGACTTATATTTGATGGGTCAATTTGTCAAAACAAAAGTCTATCAAATTTTAATTTTTACAAGAACAAAATGGTTCTTTTCTAATAAAAAAGATGCAAACTTTTGTAGACGGATGTCATTTGCCTAAATAGATTAGAGAATTTGTCCAATTTTGCTACAACTATTGCGGATTTTTTCCCAAGTATAAATTCATTCTGAAATAATTTCTTTTTATCTTAAAAGTATTTATCTTATTATGTAAATGGCATATGTTGGTCTCCATTTCTTTAAGTTATATTTATAGTAATTAACACATTTTATTTCAGCTTGGTATATGTCATACTTTTGGTCCTAATTAACACCAGCTAAATTTAGCACCTTAATATCAACTATTACTATTGAGCAATGTTATAGTTTGATGTTTGAAATTTTTTTTTTTTTTTTTTTTTTCATATTTTGAAAATATATGATTATAAGAAGATTATTTTGGTATTTTACAATAAGGATTTGGAGGATATTTTGGTTCTTAATAATAATTCTTGATGCATTTGTAATTTATTTGATTCAATCAAATAGAAAAATATACTTTTAAAATAAACTATTTTGTTATTTAGAACTCCTTACTCTACTTCCTGTAATTTTTCCTATATTTATCCTTTTAATTTTCATTTCAGACATAGCCACTCTACAAAAATTGTGTTATATATATATATATATATATATATATATATATATATAAAATATGATACACAAACATATATTCACAAGTGACAAGCAGTTATTTGACAGCTAGTCTTCATTCCATATATCCTCAAAATATGAGTATGACAGATCATCTACCATCCCAACACAATTCCGTGAGATTAGCAAAAGAAGATCTATATATTATGTAATTGTTGGTCTTTTTTTAGAAAATCCTTACTAGCCCAACGTTAAAATAACTAACTTAGGACTTATAAAACATCTCTCTTTTTTTTGACATCCTTTAATATCTATCTTTACCGATTACATTCCCCCTCAGGAGGAATTCGTTGAATTTCTTCAAAACTTGGTGGGGAATGTTCATCTTCCTTGCCCAACTCGTCCCTAATCAAGTAAGTTGCTCACATTAATTTCTCTGTTTAATTTTCTTTATTTAAGAAAATATAAATTTCATGAGGTGTCTATAAATATTTCATGCATGTGAATTTAGTTATATGTATTTTCATGTTATATTAATGGGTTGTGAATGAATGGGATGATAAATACACTTGTTCTCTATTTCAACAACAATTTGAATCTCTAGTAGTACATTGTTTCAAAATTATTGTATTTGTTTGATGATGATATCTTTAATTAACCTAAAATTATTTTAAATTTTTGTTCAAAACATTTTACAGGATTACAGGAAGATGATCAGTCGGTTGGTTTTGGTTTTCTTGTTGATCGAATCATGTCTAGGCGGAAAAGATGAATCATCCAAGAACCCCGCTTTTTCAGAGGCAGCAATTGAGGAGGCAGCTACCAAGGAGAATCCCCGGGCGGGTTCAGATATAAAATGGCTCACTCTGAACGGTAATAATGCAATATATACTTGACGCCTTCATTAACATTTCTGTTTTCATGATTTGAACCCATAACCTCCGTATCACAAAAAAGTAACCTTACTGTCGCACCAAGACTTACTCTCATTTCACTCTGAAAGGAGCCACACGTGATTATGAAAAGAATAATAATAATAAGTAGAAGAAAAAGAAAGAAAAATCTGATTACAAAAAAGATTAAATTGTTCCCCTAAGAAACTGCCTTTTGCAGTTGATTCATCCATTATGTTGTTACATACATCATTTCCCTTTCTTTCTTCCAAGATGTGTTAGGAAATTAGCCCCAATCCAGGGTCTGTGAAATACCAAAAAAAATTGAGAATAAACGTTGATTTACCTGGTCCACTCAAAAGTAGGCTATATCCACGGATTTGTCAAGATTTCACAATTATAAAAAGGCAAAATCGGAAATTAGATAGAGTTCCAATACAATATTATTGGGGTTCTCTCCACATTCACGACCAAGAATTTGGGGTAAGATGTACAATAGTATTATTGGGTTTGCTCCACATTCGATCACTACCAAGAGTTTGGGTAAGGTGTATCGCTCCACATTCATGATCAAGAATTTGGGGTAAGGTGTACAGTAGTATTATTGGGTTCGCTCCACATTCACGCCCAAGAATTTGGGATTAGGTGTACAGTAGTATTATTGGGTTCGCTCCACATTCACGCCCAAGAATTTGGGATTAGGTATACAATAGTATTATTAGGGTTCGCTCCACGTTCACAACCAAGAGTTTCTTCTTTGTTGAATAATCATGCCAAAGTAATAAAAGTAACAAGAAGCAAATCCATCGGAGTAGCAATAGAAATAGCACAACTCAACTATAATTTATTTATTTATTGTTCAACAGCTGTGGTGTCAGGCCTTTTAGAACATCCCATAATCCACTAATGGGTACGTTAACTCATAATCTGTAAGAGAAAATCTTCCTAAAATACCAATGATGTCTTTGAGTTTAAATAGCAGAACACATTCACCCACCTAGAGACTCTTTGTTACTTTGTCCTCTAAAAGAGATCATATTCAGCTTTCTTTAACTACTGAATAAATTGCAGGTCAAAGTCCTTCTGTAATAGCACGCGGTGGATTCTCAGGAATTTTTCCCGGTTTCACTCAGCTTGCATATACTATGGCATTGTCCAACAGCTTGGATGAGGTTGTCTTGTCTTGCGAGCTCCAACTATCGAAAGATAATCGTGGATTTTGCATGCCCGATTTGACCCTTCAGAATTCAACCGACATACAAGATGTCTTTCGTGATAGGAAACGTTCCTACAAAGTCAATGGACAGGAAGTTGAAGGGTGGTTTGCCAATGATTACACTGCTCATGAGTTATACTATAATGTAACAAGTAAGTACGAAAAAATCATGTTACTAGCATGGATTACCGATTTAGCAAGTTCAACATCTATTTCTATGTGCATTATAATACAGTATAGGTATCTTTGTTCATGATGTTTTTATATGCAATGTTATGGCTAAGTATACATAAACAAAGATGGTTGGTTTGTGAAAGATGATTTTGCTTTATAACTAATAATGAGGACTAGAAACAAATGTCTCTTTTGGTTTGCAAATAACTATATAAACTTAAATTTTGTATATTCTTCCACAGTAATGCAAAGTGTAATGAGTAGAACAGCTGCGTTTGATCGAATGCCTACTGTCATGATTGATGATATACCAAGGCTTGGTTCATCGAAGAGAAGAAAGAACTTCTGGTTAAGTGTTCAGGTCTCTCTCTCTCTCTATTACATTTCAATCTAGTATACAATATAATTAGTATCCATGGCATATTTAAAATAATCCTCTATCAAAACAATAGGTTTAATCTGCATTTGTTACATTTATATGTGTCTGTATTGGTAACACATATTGCATGTGGCATAAATTATAATGATCTCCCTTGAGGTTTGTCAAAATCAGATTGACTTTCTCATTTGAAAAATTACAATGAGTCTCCCTGTCATACATGGTTTCCTAACCGATTTCATTTCTGTTAATAATCAACAAATATTTTTGATAAAGTCTATAATTTGAAATTCCAAAATAGAAATTTTGCTCTTGTAAATTTGTTTTATACAGATAAAAGAATCCGTATCTTAGGAGTATGTTTCTTGGAGCACAAGAGAATTCAATTCCTTTTATCATATATAAAGTTGTATATTTTATTACATCTTTGGTGTTCATCTATTCTCTATGCAGCACAGCACCTTCTACACGGAAAACAAACTTGATCCTGCGTTGTACATTAAAAACATTTCGAATTTTGTCGATATAGACTACGTTTCGTCTACTGATCTTGATTTCTTGAGGAAACTGAATGGCCAAGTGAAAAACACGACAAAGATCATCTTCCAATTCCTACCAGAGAAAGCAATCGAACCCACTACGAAACAAGAATATGGTTCACTACTGAAGAATCTATCTTCCATAAAGTCATTTGCATCGGGGATTCTTGTACCCAAAGTATTCATCTGGCCCGTATGTAATACTAGTTATCTGAAGCCTGCCACTAGTCTGGTAGTCGATGCTCATAAGCTTGGCCTAGAAGTATATGCTTCTTGCTTTGCAAATGATATCCTATCGAGTTACAATTACAGCTATGACCCCACAGCTGAGTACCTGCAGTTTATTGATAATTCCGAGTTTGCTGTAGATGGGGTTCTCACTGATTTTCCTTCCACTGCATCAGAAACGATTGGTAAGATGGTATTCACCACTTTCTATATATATCATGTGTGTGTTATCAATGTGTTGAACTTACTAAAAACTCTCTTTTATGCAGCGTGCTTAGCAAATAACAAAAATAGAAGCAGGCCAGCCGGAGGTAGAATACTGATTTTGATTAAGGAACTGTATTTTTTATTTTTTATCACTTGATAAAACAGATTTTGAAAATGAAACAAGAGGAGGGTAATAATACGTGACAGTCCTTTTGGGCATTAAAATTGGATTTTGTAGGAAAACCTTTGATCATAACAAGCAATGGAGCGAGTGGGGTCTATCCCGGTTGCACTGACCTGGCTTATCAGCAAGCAGTAGATGATGGAGCGGACGTAATAGATTGCTCAGTCCAAATGTCCAAAGATGGAGTAGCATTCTGCTTGGGTTCACCTGATCTCACCCTATATACTACAGCCTTGGCTACTTTTACTTCAAGATCTGCTAAGATCCCTGAAATTAAAAATAATAGTGGAATTTTCTCATTTGATCTCACATGGAACGAGATTCAATCTTTGAAGCGTAATTTTCTCAATACTTCCCCAATTTGTTTCATTTTTTCATATGGTCATGAAGAAAATGGTTTTGTCATTTTGTAAGATGTATGCTGCTGGACTGACAAATGAGGACCTCTCTCTTTTCAGCTCAAATACACGAAGAATACGCAAGGGATGGTTTTCGAAGAAACCCAGTAAACAAGAACGTGGGTAAACTCGTGACTCTCTCCGAGTTTTTAGAGTTCTCCAAGAAGAAGCCAGTTTCTGGGATTTTAATTAATATAGATGTAAGCTTTTGCTTTCCCACAAAAGTGTTACTTCCTTTTCCCCTTTTTTCCTTTTCCCCTTTTTTCATACTTAGTGTACAGAACTCTGACGCTTGTGTTGTTCTAACTTCTCTCTCAGCATGCAGCATACTTTGCATCACATAAGGGTCTTAACTTGTATGATTCCGTTGCCAAAGCTTTGAGCGATGCCTCATATGACAAGCAATCCAACCAAAAAGTGTTGATCCAATCCGACGACAGTTCAGTGCTATCGAAGTTTAAAGACGTCTCAAATTACAAAAGAGTACTGAACATCAGAAAGTTAGTGAGCAATGTGTCCAACGAGATGGTGGAGGAAGTCAAGAAATATGCTGATGCAGTCAATCTCCGAAAATTCTCAATCATTCCTACGAGCAACTACTTAACCCTTCCTAACACTAACGCGGTTGAAAAAATGCACGCAGCAAATATATCTGTGTACGTTTCGACTTTCAGAAATGAATTCATCACAATAGCACACGATTACTTTGGGGATCCAATGGTGGAGCTTGCAACTCATATTATTGCAATGGGAGTTGATGGTATTGTCACCGAGTACCCGGCAACTGCAAATGCATATCTGAGTAAGTACGACTAAATCATCTAGTCTGCTACTGTTGTTGTGACCATCAAATTGTATGGAACTCATTTTAACATTACAATTGAAGTGACATACAAATCTACTAGTAAGTGAAAGTTAGAATACACTTACTAGTAAAAAAAAAAAATTGTGTTAATTTTAAACCAAGTATTGTTATAGTGAATAAATTATGTTACTGTACTCAAGATGTAACGAAATCAAATCTTTGTTGTATTGTGCAGGAAGCCCGTGTGCTGATCCCAAAACAAAGACCCCATACAGCATCTTGCCGGTCATGCCGGGGAGTCTGCTCAGCCTCATTAATCCTAAATTTAACACCCCTGCAGATTCCCCTACACATCCCCTTGCTACTACAGACGTCGTTGATCCACCACTGCCTCCTGTTTCCAATGTCTCTCATGTCAGTAAAACTGCCGCGACAGCTCCGGCACCTCAGCAAAGCGGTCAGGCAGCACAAGTAGCTAATGTGGGACTTTGTCTAGTAGCAACTCTGGTGCTTAGTTTGCTTACTATGGGACATTAAACAATGGTTGGTTTTGCATGGGACTGTAACCACATGCTTAATTTTCTTGTTTTTCAGCCAAGCATTGTTTCCTTTCAATTACATTAAAATTGTATTTTAGTACATTTATAGTAAATGCTACTTTTATTTCAGAATGAATGGAAGTTTTGTGTTTTGATTTTAAATATTTATTATTATTATTATTATTATTAGTTTTTGGTGATCATAAAGAAGAGATGCTATATAGCCTGTAGGTTATTGAAGTACAACTTAAACCCCTTGAATATTTTTGTATGAGATGAACAAAAACAAGAAGACATATTGACAGGAATTGCCTCCTCCATGTAACCACGCCATGTCTCATTCATCTCATATTGCAATGATGTCACTGCTTAGTAGACCATACGCAATTTGGCAATCACTAAGAACATGTTGGATAACAGTGAACAATGCAAAAAATGTATTTGGTAAAAAATTATTTTGTTTTGTATAGTGTCAAAACATTTCGTGAATAATGATCAAAAATTGAAACACTAATTTGGTGTTTTTCATGTTTTCGCACTGTAACAATGAACAATATCAAAAAAAAAAAAAAAAAAAAAAAACACTAAATTTTAACACTAAAATTATTTCAAGTTGAAATTATGAATGATTGAGAACTGATTTTTTTTAAAAATAAACAC
>JAOTQH010229383.1:0-14014 GCA_025631255.1 Cornus kousa
TTTATACCCTCATTTCTTTATTATATATTAATCCTAATATATTAGAAACTTGAAAGGTCTAAATTGACCTTCTCACTCCCTCACACACACTAAACTTTTTACCCATGAAAAACAAATGATAACTAATTTGCAGTATCTACCCTTGCCTTGGCTCGACCAAGTATAATATATATAGTATTTTTTTTTAATATTACATATATATATATATGTGAGAAAATCTATATAATGCCCCCCCTAAAATTTTTATTTTCTAAATTTTTCTCTTGATTTTTTTGTTCTTTCTTTTTTCTCTTTTGCTTTTTAAAGTCGTTTAATTTCCTTTAGGGAAAAAGTCAAAATTTCCATTTTTAAATCAAATTATAATTCTTTTCTTTCAAAGTTTTCTTATTTTTCCTTTCAAATTTTTTTTTTTTTCATTTTATTTGCATATTATTTTACATTAATTTCTTTTCTTATTTGTAATCTTTCATTTTTTATTTATTTATTTTTTTATCTACACTGTGCCCCTGAATTTATTTTTTGGCTCCACCCCTGTATAATATATATATATATACACACACACACACATATGTATCCACATAAATGAAAACGGCTAAAAAGCTTTTTTTAATGTATACACTGATTGAAAATCTCTTCCATTCTTATATACAAGAACATAGTGTAGGGGTCCTTTCTTAAACAAAAAATAAACAATAATATAATAGAGATATCTAAGATACAAATATGAAGGAAACAAAGGAGATGCTTAGAGTAAGAGGAGGAGGAGAAGACCAACTAACAAGATTTTGATGGTGGTAGGGCAAGTATACAATATGTTATTACAGCCTCCTCTTCTGGGGTTGATTTATTCTTTCATAAGACAATGCTATTTATAGACTTGGGTCCCATTGGTCATTACTTAATAGTCTCTTTCATGCATGGTTGTTTGCATGCATCACCTCCAATCCGGATTTCATGGGTAATCCTGGAGATATAAGAACTTGAAAAGTTTAATCTTCTCATCGAGCCTTGCATTACATTGCCATATCATTTCTCCCTTAATCAAGGGCATTAAATGTTGCTTGGCCGCCAATTGGTAAACTTGACACAGTATTAAATGTGATTTTAAGGTTTGTTGTCATAATGTGTATAATCCTATCATCTTTCTAATTAGGCCTTGCCAGAGGCGAAGGCATTTCCTGACTTCTCATCCACCATTCCAAGATCCTCCTAAGTTTCCCAATCTTAGATTCTTTGTAGCTGCGAAGATCCTACCTGCTCTTCGCACTAATGTAAGGAATCTGACATGTTATCAAGACTTAAAGTGCTCGAGGTTTGGTCCCTCATGGCTTGATGGGCCTGGCTCAATGCCAGGGCTTGGAGTGCTCGAGAATTGGTCACTCGAGGCTTGATGGGCCTATAGTGATGCCAGGGCTGGGAGTGCTCGAGAATTGGTCTTTAGAAGCTTGATGGGCCTAGAATGATGCCAGGGCTTGGAGTGCTCGAGAATTGGTCTCTCGAGGCTTGATGAGCCTGGAGTGATACCAGGGTTTGGAGTGCTCGAGGACTGGTCTCTCGAGGCTTGATGGGCCTGGTTTGATGCCAGGGCTTAAAATGCTCGAGGGTTGACTTCTCGAGACTTGGTGGGCCTAGAGTGATGCCAGGGCTTGGAGTGCTCAAGGACTGGTCTCTCGAGGCTTGATAGGCCTGGTTTGTTACCAGGGCTTAGAATGCTCGAGGGTTGACTTCTCGAGGCTTGGTGGGTCTGGTTTGATACCAGGGCTTAGAATGCTCAAGGTTTGACTTCTCGAGGCTTGATGGGCCTGGCTGAATGCCATGGCTTTTAATGCTCGAGGGTTGACCTTTCGAGGCTTAATGGGCCTGGCTCGATGCTAGGGCATTAAATACTTAAGAATTGGTTTTTCAAGGCTTTTGACTTTTCAAACCGCCATGGGAGATTTGGTTGAGGTTGTGTTGACTTGTCAACATGCCATGTCAGCTTTAACAAGTGACACCCACATTTTATCCCCCTGCATGTGTGACGATCCATATTTGAATTGGTGCACGTGCAAGGTTAGGTGACTAGGGCATTAATTACTTCGAGGGAAGTGAAAAGACGCGAGCCTGAAAGGTCGCCTCTAACCATTAATGCGCCGTCTGTTGCTGCTTCGACTTTAGGGTTCCTAAGATGAGATTTGTATTTAAAAGGGGGCAACGACAGTTTGAGGGATCACTTGTGAAAAAAGAAGAAGAAGAAGAAGAAGAAGAACAACAACAAAGAGCTTACTGTGTGTGCCGTCGTTTCCATCATCTCCGACGAAGAGAACTCGTAAAGCTTATAAAATTTCTGGTTGTGTTTGTTCGAGATGGTGGAGTTGATACCACTATCTATGACATGAGCTCCGGCGAGGTATTGGCTTCTGACAGTGAATTTCCTTACTTGCCTATTTTTGATTTTGAACGAGCCTTAGGCAAGACTGCTATATATTGTCGTGATCAGGAAGAGACAACAACAATGACAATGGAAGAGGAGTTGGAAGCTGTGGCGCTCAATGTCTCTCCTCTCGTCACTATGCGAGACATACCCATCCGTACTCATGCTGCTGAAGTGGCAGAGATGATGAGAGGTTACGTTCCTACATCAGAATGACCTCGAGATGATACTATGGCTGGAGAAGGTACCGGACTTGCGAGGGAGGAAGTTGATAAAACCCAAGGTGACACTTAGCTACCTACTGAGGTTGAGGACTCTAAGTTCCCAATTCCTGAGAAGACAGGAGTTTAGGTGAGGAGCTGGCAACAACAGACATGGGCAAAGACATTGTCTCCCCTTAAAATATACGCGATCAAAGGAACCAGCCAGAGGAAGACCGCTCCTTCCCTCTTAGAGAAACAGAAGCATTGCCCCCAGAGGTAGAAGTGCCAAACGTAAGGCAAAACTCTTCGTCTCTCGAGGCCAACACTACTGAGGAAGCAAGACAAACTTTACCTCAAGGAGGTTTGCAAGTCTCGCCTCACCCTTTTGTACAAGGAGGGGAAGTTATTGGGTTTGGGGCTGAAGGAGGACTCGACATAGAACAAAATGTCACTCCTGTGGTAGAGTGGATGGGTATTCCCTTATTTCCTTGAGCCTTTGTGAATTTGCTCAAGGCTACCCTTGCTCATCATCCTGACTTGCCACAATTCCTGTCCTTGCGTCATCCACTTGTGCGACAATCCATGTACATGTACCTTGGGAGGATTTTAGAAATTTTTGGGGAGATTAAACAAGGTGCTATTAAAGAGGACCTCGTGAAGGATGCCACTCTTCTACTAGATGATGTACAGAAGCTCGAGGTTCCCGTTTCATGGCTGCGATGCAGACTGCTCATAGCTCAGAAGTACCTACAGCAGCGGCTTCTTGTACCTCACCTTCAAGAAATCAGAGCTCATATTGCAAAGTTAGAAGGGGAGCTTGCAAAAGAGCGAGAAACCTTGGCAGTGATGATGACCTACTCACAAGAGCTCGATGATGACTACTCATTGCTAACCTCGTACGTAGATTAGGTTTTTATTTTGTACATTATTTTCTGTAAAAAATTGAGAACTCAAAATTGTAATGTGAAAGAGATTCCTATTTATGTTTCTATCCTTGTGCACATTCTTCCCTTTCTTGTCAGTTGTGAATGGTAGTGATTATGCTTTGAATAAGGATAACAAATATGTGTTGATATAGGAATCTCTATTTTGCTAAGTAAAACATTGCATTCAAAGTACTTAACAAAAATAAGGTTTCAACCAAACATTATTGATTGGACTATGATCAGAGCCGTCGAGAGTACAATATCCACTATCGCTAAACGTCCTGATAATGTAAGGGCCTTCCCAATTGGGTGAAAACTTGGGGGCTGAGAGCCCTCGCATGACATGTGGGGCAGCCTTAAGAACAAGCACGCCTGCTCTAAATTGTTGAGGCTGGACATGTCTGTTATACGTGCGCACTATGTTTCATTGATGTTGCTGAAGATGTTGAAGGGTTGCTTCTCGTCTCTCATCGAGGGCTTCCAATTCATTATCTCGATCCATAGGAACCCCACTTCACGAGGCAAGCTGTGTTATTGGGATTGCAGTGTCTACAGGCAAGACAGCCTCAGTTCTATAGACAAGGGAGAACGGAGTTTGTCCAGTGGAGCGTTTGCTGGAAGTGCGATACACCCAAAGCGCCAGAGGCAATTGATCAACCCACATGATAGGGTTTTTTTCAAGGGTTCGACTCAAGATTCTGATGATATTTTTATTGGAGGCTTCGGCCTAGCCATTGCCTTGGGGGTAGTAAGGTGACAAGCGTATATGCTGGACATTGTATTGTGCGAGTAGCCCTTTAACCTTTCGATTTACAAAAGGGGTGCTATTGTCAATGAGAAGACAATGAGGGATCCCAAAATGACATATGATATTCCCTCGTATGAATTTAGTGACAGCCCCACCAGTTGCGTGCTTAAGTGGTATGGCCTCAATCTATTTGGTGAAGAACTCTGTTGCTACAAGGATCCACATGTGTCCCTGTATTGGCGGGTGGATTGGGCCAATGAGATCTAAACCCCATGTATGAAATGGTCAAGGAGCTCAATGGGGTGAAGGGGCATAGCCAGAGTATGAATTTGATGATGATGATGTTGACAAGGTCTGCACTTTTGCACATAAGACTTAGTGTCGCGTTCCATAGTGGGCTAATAAACTCCTTTGTTGAGTAAATGGGTGAAGAGTTTACGCGCGCCCTGATGGTCGAACTGGTGAGCCTGCTTTAAGATTTCTGCGGCCTCGCTTTAGGACAAGCATTGCAAATAAGCTCTATCAAGAGCACGCCGAAAAAGCTCTCATTCCCTAAGCTCGAATCTTGTGAATTTTCGCCTGATTTTCACCCCAACATGCTTATCTACAGGGAGCGTGCTATAAGATAGAAATTGCGTGCTATGAGATAGAAATTTAATAAAAGGACATCACCAATCCCCAACCTCGAGGATGCAGGATTCTGTCTCGTCCATCATGGCCTGACATTGGGAGCTGGTGCGCTGGAGGGCGTTAGATTGCGTGGCCATATTTGGCCAATAGTAAACCTAACGCTAGAGCAGTCAATACAGCACGAGAGGGGTAGCACAATGCTGCTCGTGAGTCTTCTAGAGGACCTCTCCACTTCTTGAGATTCCACGCATTTAGCCAAAGTTCCACATGGTAGACGGAAGTATAACAGCCTTTGCCATAATTGGAATGACTTCAGCTATGCGAAGGGCAATGGTCCTGCCTTTTGCTCGAGTTGAGTGATGATTGGGGCTTGCCAATCGTCATCTGAAATGGTTGGAGTTGGGAAAAGTTCGGTGATGGTGGCGGGACCAATGCGTTTGGTAATTCGGACCTGAGTCACATCATCTGCAATTGTTAGTTTAGAAGCCAATGTTGCAAGTGCATCGGGATACCTATTACTGGAGTGAGGTACGTGCATGAATCGTACGGAAGAAAACTTGGCGAGGAGCCATTGAATGATGGTGCGATAAGATGCAAGCAAGGGCTCATGAATGGTATATTCGCCAGTTACCTACTTAACGACCACCTTGGAATCTCTGCAGATGCATAACCTCGAGATACCTTTGTCAAGGGCTGTGAGGAGGCTAAGAATGAGCACTTCATATTCGGCTTCGTTGTTAGAACAGAGGAAATAGAGCTTAAAAGCCGCTGTGACTTGCTGAGCCAGAAATGTGAGGACGATTCCTGCTCCTCCACCTTTAGAAGTAGAAGAGCCGTCAAAAACAAGCCACCATTCTTCAGCACCACTGCGTATGGCTGCCACTTGAAGTTCATCAAGGGGTAGTGTCGCGCTGGGAGGCTCATGTCTTTGTTCGGGGAATTGAGCGAGTAGATCCACGAAAGCTTGACTTTTAATGCCTCGCGGTGCATGGCATGTGATGTCAAACCCCGAGATGACCAAGAGCCATCATAATGCTTTTTTGGAGATGATAGGCTTAGAAAGGAGATGTCTATACGGATCGCATAGTGTAATTAAATGAACAGGATGAGCCATAAAATAATGTCTAAATTTCTGTGCAACAAAGATAAGTGCGAGGCAGTGGCATTCAATGGTAGAGTAGTGAGTTTTAGCTTCTCGAACAAGTCAGTTGAGATAATAAATTGGGCATTCTTGTCCCTTGACCATTTGCACGAGGAGGGCGCCAATAGACTTGTCGGTCGAAGTGAGGTAAAGCAGCAATGGTTGTCCCTAAATAGGTGGGTGCATGGTGGTCAAGGAGCTGAGGATGGACTTGATCCTTTCGAAGACCTCTTGAGGAGTTGCTGTCTAAACAAACTTGGCATTACCTTTAATCAATAAACTAAAAGGGTGAGAGACTTCTGCCAACGCGGGTATAAATCTACGCAAATAGGAAACTTTACCCAAAAAACTCTTGAGCTGTTTGAAATAGGAAAGGCAGGGCATCTCTGAAATTGTGCGGGCTTTAGTGGGATCTAGATTAATTCCCTGACGGTGCACTAAGAAGCCCAAGAAGTTGCCTCGACTTACCCCAAACGCACACTTAAGGGGATTCATGTGTAGCTTGTATAGCCGACATCTTGTGAAGACTTAGCGTAAATCCTGGAGATGATCGCCTAGCTACTTGGACTTTATAACTAAATCATCCACATAATCTTCCACCATACGACGTAGCATATCATGAAAGATAGCCGTCATAGCTCTCTGATATGTAGCACCTACGTTCTTTAACCTAAAAGGCATGACAATATAATGGAAATTACCGAGTGGCATTCGAAACGCCATTTTGTGAGCATCATCCTCGGCTATTCGTATTTGATTATAGCTACTGTAGCCATCCATGAAGGAAAAAAATGTATGCCCAACTGTTGCATCAGCTAGACTATCTATAATTGGGAGCGGGAAATCATCTTTCGGGCATGCTTTGTTGAGATCACGAAAGTGAACACAAATACGAATTTGACCATTCTTCTTCTTAACAGGGACAATGTTGGCCAGCCAGGTAGGGTGTAGAATCGGGTTAATGAAACTAGCAAGGAACAGGCTTTCAACTTTGGTCTTTATCTGAAGCTCGAGCTCGGGACGATAAACTCGAGGTGCTTCCTTGATAGGGCGCGAGCCTGTTATAGTGCTGAGATGATGTGTCACGAGCTGAGGATCCAAACCTGGCATCTCGCTGTAAGTCTAAGTAAAAATATCTAAAAATTCTTTCAACAAACAAATGAGATTGTCATATAAAAATGGGTCTAAGTGTGAGGAAATAAAAGTAATCCGAGGTTCTTGCCCATAGGGGCGAGATTAACTTCTTCGAGGTCTGGAAGTTATGAGGACTCTTCCTCTAAAGTCATAGGCTCACCGAAGCTGAGCCCGCACACCATCATAAGAGATAAACATATCGCCCATCTGGCAACTGAACTCGTTTGTATTTGTGAGGGGTAGTAGCTTCCATGCTGCGCCTGGGAATATATGGTTATGGAGGGTAGAAAATGCCTTACTGAACCTCTTCCCACTTGGGCAATGATGTGCGAATAATATGCGTCTCTCCTTCTTTGTCTTCCTCATCCAGATCATCAAAGAAGAGAGCCTCGGTAAAATGAGCCTCGTGTTTCGCAAAGGGCTTCTCAGAGCATGGAAAAATGATAACTTTGTTGGCCAAGATGCCCTTAAAACATTGATGATAGGTTGAAGCCACTATGCCAAAGCAATGCATCCACGCCCTTCCAAGGAGTACATGGTAAGAGGTGTCAGCCTTAATGACATGGAACTTAGTGGGGGCATGGAACTTGTTTACTGTGAGATGAATATTCACATAATCGACGGTTTGATAAGATTCATTGCCAAAACTGTATACCTCAATGTATTCCTTAACAAGGCGATCTTGGGGTAAACCAACTTTCTAGAAAGTTGCCCATGGCATTATGTTGATAGAGGATCCATTATCTAGAAAGGCTCGTCAAAATTCCTTGCCATTGACCTGCACAGTGACATAAAAAGGACGATTTTGAGGGGTAGATACCCTCTTGTCAGCTTCAGAAAAAGAAATAGTTAAAGGGGGTTGCTGAGGGGAGTGTTAACTCGACGAAACCGCTACACAACATTCTTCCTTATCGCACAGTATTAGAGTGCTCGACTGCATCGGGTTAGTCTCTTCATGCTCATCATAGTACTTGACCACAGCCACACCACGATGGCAAGGATAGGGATTACGTCGTACATCCTTTGGCACGGTCAGCTCGAGATCGCCACCCTCAAGTCGCTGCTGAAAGATTCGCCTTAGAGTTTGACAAGAACTTGTTGGGTGTGTGGTAGCTTGATGGAAAATGCAGAAGTTGGGACTAGCGCACTCTTGCGTGGTCGTCTCTTTAGAAAGAACCGGTAATGCGACTATACCATGCTTTACCCACTGTTTGAGGGTGCTGGCCACCTCTTCCATACACACTAAGAATGGGGGAGGATCATGAGCTCGCTCGGTGCGAGACCCCTTAGCTTTATTGTAAGCTTCGCGACACCTCTTACTTTTGTCATTGCGAGGAACTACCGGTGTATCTTTGCGAGTGACCTGCCTGGCAACTTCTACTTTGGGAGGCGCGAGGTCCTTGCAAACATTTTGTACAACTATGGTGAGATCGCTGAAACTGTTGAGTCCCAAATTGACCAAGTGTATTCGATAAGCTTTACTCATACCTTGTATACAAATGTCAACCAAGTCTCTCTCGCTGCTTCCTTCGAAGCACTTCCTCGTACGGCCTTAAAATCGAGAGATGAACTTAAGGGGTTCCTTATGAGGCTCCTGCTTTTCTTTTATGAGAGAAATAGTGGTGACCCTCTTGATAGCTTGGCCAAATTTGTCATGGAATTTCTGGGAGAGCTGCTGCCATATGGTAATCAAGTCCGGTTCGAGGCTCCAGAACCATCTGTAGGCGAGTCCTCTAAGAGACTTGGAGAACTCATGAAGACGTAAAATCTCATCATGACTATACTGGCCCAAAGACTCTACGAATCTCTGTAAGTGCTCATCAGCATCTCCCTTCATACCATCATACTTAGGAAACTTTGGAATGATATACCCCTAGGGGTACAGAGTCTGAGCGAGACTTTTTGGGTATGGCAGCTCAGTACGTAATACTAAGGCAGGTGCGTTAGCTGGGGTGTGCTTCATAAGGAAATCTCGTAACATAGATTCCGTGGCATACTCTAGCGGAGGGGTGGCTGAGGCATAACTTGAACTGGGTTAAGCTTTGAGGCTGCTTGAACCTATGTCAGCGGGTACCACAGTGGTGGCACATGAGTGGACGAACTACCTGGCTGGTCGTGTTGGGGTAAGGTTACCCTAGCTGGAGAAGCATTTTTTGCCCGTGCACTTTCCATGATCAGGGCTTCCAACCTATCAAGACGATCATTAAGGTCACGATAGGGCTGTTACAATTCTTCCTGAACAGAAGGGGTTGCTGAGCTTTTTGGCAGTGTGACGTGCGATGCATGAGTGTTAGAAGCATGTGATGGCACCTGAGACTGGAGAAGGGCATTACGACCCCCCCAATAGAGGGCTCTGAATGATGAGTGTGCATATCCTGCGATTCCATCGGCTTATACTAATATCCCTAGTAAAGTCACCAAAATGTAGGGGTCCTTTCTTAAATAAATAATAAACAATAATATAATAAAGATATCAAAGATACAAATATGAAGGAAACAGAGGAGATGCTTAGAGTATAAGGAGGAGAAGAAGGCCAACTAACAAGATTTTAATGGTGGTAGGGCAAGTATACAATATGTTATGACATCCTCCTCTTCTGGGGTTAATTTATTCTTTCATAAGATAATGTTATTTATAGACTCGGGCCCCATTGGTCATTACTCAATGGTCTCTTTCATGCATAGTTGTTTCCATGCATCACCTCTAATCCGGATTTCATGGGTAATCCTGGAGATTTAAGAGCCTGAAAAGTCTAATCTTCTCATCAAGCCTTGTATTACATTGCCATGTCATTTCTCCCTTAATCAAGGGCATAAAATGTTGCTTGGCCGCTGGTTGGTAAACCTGACACAACATTAAATGTGATTTTAAGGTTTGCTCTCATATTATGTATAATCCCATCATCTTGCTAATTGGGCCTTGCCAGAGGCGAAGGCACTTCCTGACTTCTCATCCACCATTCCAAGATCCTCCTAAGTTTTGTAATATTAGATTATTTGTAGCTGCAAAGATCATACCTGCTCTTCGCACTAATGTAAGGAATCTGACATGTTATTAAGACTTAGAGTGCTCGAGGTTTGGTCCCTCGAGGCTTGATGGGCCTGGCTCAATGCCAGGGCTTGGAGTGCTCGAGAATTGGTCTCTTAAGGCTTAATGGGCCTGGAGTGATGCCAGGGCTTGGAGAGTTTGAGAATTGGTCTTTTAAGGCTTGATGGGCTTGGAGTGATGTCAAGGCTTGGAGTGCTCGAGAATTGGTCTCTCAAGGCTTGATGGGCCTGGAGTGATGCTGGGCTTGGAATGCTCGAGAATTAATCTCTCAAGGCTTGATAGGCCTGGAGTGATGCCAGGGCATGGAGTGCTCGAGAATTGGTCTCTCGAGGCTTGTTGGGCCTAGAGTGATGCCAGGGTTTGGAGTGCTCGAGGACTGGTCTCTCGAGGCTTGATGGGCCTAGTTTAATGCCAGGGCTTAAAATGCTCGAGGGTTGACTTCTCGAGGCTTGGTGGGCTTGGAGTGATGCCAGGGCTTGGAGTGCTAAAGGACTGGTCTTTCAAGGCTTGATAGGCCTAGTTTGATACCAGGGCTTAGAATGCTCGAGGGTTGACTTCTCAAGGCTTCATGCCAGGGCTTAGAATGCTCGAGTATTGACTTCTCGAGGCTTGATGGGCCTGGCTTTATGCCAGGGCTTATAATACTCGAGGGTTGACCTTTCGAGACTTAATGGGCCTAGCTCAATGCCAGGGCTTAAAATGTTTAAGAGTTGGTCTCCCAAGGCTTTTGACTTTTCAAACTGCCACGGGGGGTTTGGTTGAGGTTGTGTTGACTTGTCAACATGCCATGTCAGTTTTAATAAGTGACACCCACACACAGTACTCAATCATAATATATATAAGTATATATAATATGGATTGTAAAGGAAATAGTAGCGTAGAGAGAAGATGATTATCATATTCATTCCAAGAGTTTTGACCGGGTATGATCTCCGCCATTAAAGGGGTGGCCTGTACCGAACTTGCAAGTGGCAGAGGAAGAAAATGTAGTGAGGCGGTGATGGGAGTGGAGGCGGTGAAGGGACTTTTCAAGTAAGCTTGAAACAGTGACAACTTTTCTGACAACACCATAATGTTTTCTCTCTGTAGTCCTGGTTAGAGAGATAGAGAGATTTTTAATTGGATGGACTTGAATTAGATTTTCAATTAAGTTTTCAATAGAAATGGATGCAGTATGCCCTTACGGTCATTGGTACTGTCAACCATGATGTGGCCACATAATTGTACCTTAGAGTGCATAAAAACTGTTTGCAAACTTCTTGTTGTTTAATTCAATAAATTACTTATTTTCATTTAAAGTTATTTATTTATTTATTTTTCATGTAAAGTCTCACATAGTTCAACTGTCATCTTCCATATATGTTCATATATATATATATATATATATGAATATGTGTGTAATTTTTTTTTTCAAATGTGTGTAATTAAATTGGGTCATTATTTTGTTTGGGAAAAGGCATGGTATTTTGGGTTTTAAAATAATTCTTTAGATTAAAGGAGATTTTGACAAAGTTAAAAGGCAACAAAGTTTTTTTACATGTAAAAAGTGGTCTGACACAATTAAAAAGTAACTTGTGGGGGTGTGACTGAAAAATGGACTAAATGTTTATAATGTGAATAATAGTTATTTTTTTAAAGGTGTTTCAATGTGATATTTGACCAAATTTGAGGGGGTGTTGGTGAAATTAACCCAAAAATGAATTATTACAAAGCTTAAAATAATTCAAGAAATAGCAAAACAAATACTAACCTATTTATCTAAGTGAATCTAAGTTAAGTGTCAATTGAGTGGGACTTATAACTGATTACGGTACACATTAACTTTTATTTTGCTCGTTAAACGATTCAGCTTAAGGAAGGTGATAAGTGTCTGCTTAAGGAAGGCGATAAGTCGAAAAGTCACCACACCAGGGTTAGAGCCAGAAATAAAAATTTGGGATGGTCAAATTAGTAATATAAAATTAAAAATTAAGAACATTGTTTAAAAATTTATATAAATTGAGTACTAGTAAATTTTGGCAATGGTTACAATAGTAATATCTATTACAAATCACCTTTTTTTAACTAATATTAACCAAAAATATGTACCATAAATAAGATTTTTTAAAAAATTGGGGTCCAAATTCAATTTCTTAATGCAAAATTACTATTAACAATCATAAATACATACCAGGAGGTTTGACAAAATTTGGAAGCTAGGGCATGGAGAAAATTTTAATTGTGCTTGTATTAGTTAATTATGCTTGTATTAGTGACGTGATATCACCAACTAATTAGATATTGATACGTAGTGATATGACTAATTAAAATAAAACCACTTTTAGTTATATGAGAGAATACATCAATCAATAGAAAATGAAATATTAAATGTACTGAAAAAGTTTTTCTTAGGCGGCCTGACCCCTGGCCCACCCCTCATCCTTCCTTCCCCTTGTTGGGTGGTAAAACAACATCTAATCCAATTTACCTCCGGGAATGAAACGTATATGAGTCAAACGTAACCAGTCATTTGCATCAATGAAGTTTTTAGCAGTAAAATAGAGCATTTGCCTAGGGTTGGTCATAATATGAAAACCTGGCTATTTTACCCGGCCACTAGTTTTAGCTCCGGGACCCTTGTTGTGATATTCAACGTAGCTCAAATGATCTAATCTGGTATTCCACAGTAACCAACCAGCAGGATTTACTATATCTCCTAAGAAAGACTCCATCACCACTACCCTAGAATACTCTCGCCATGGCCGTCTAAGAAATGCTCTGAAAGAAGAATTCGATGGTCCAAATTTCGGTGTCTTCATAATGGTGCAATTTTGAAACACTATTCTGATGTCACTATTTGCTATACCCCTTGATTCAGCTGTAATAATAATGGGCAATCCTTCATTCTCTAGATTTCTCCCATATATGTTGCAATTCTGGAACATGATGGCTGCGTCACCAAAGTTGAAGTCTAGGGTTCCAAAGATGTTGCAAGTGTAGAAAAATTTCCTGCCGCAAATCATAAACAAAGTATCCTGGTATCCTTTGAAACTCCACCTATAGAATGAATGCTTTAAGCCTACACTTCTCACAGTAATTGCCTGTCCGGCATTGACTCTGGCAGAATTCACAAAGCTGATGTTTTTTGCAACAAAATGTTGTGCTTCTATATCTGCATGTACACAATATAAACACACGTCATGCTTCTATATCTGCATGTACACAATATAAACACGTTATTTAGGTGCTTCATAAGCCTTAGGTCTGGGGTTTGAGTCTTCACTAGGTGTTCTTGGTGGCTAGCCTCCATTTGTTGAGGGCCTTCTAAGGATTTATGCATTCTCGGATACCCCGGGTTACCCAAAAAAAAAAAAAAATGTAGTATATTTTCTTATCGTGGGTAAATGACACACACATTTACATATAATTACTGAAAAAATAAGAAAAAAAAAAAGATTGGATAGTGATCACATATAACAGTGGCTGATTCGTCTGTCCCAAAACCAGTGGAAGTACTCTAATTGAACTGTATTATGGTGTGGTCAATTCCGTCTCCCAAGAACACGACACTGTTCTTATACATACCCGGCCATATCTACTATTTCGTTGTAAATTCCTCGCTTGATGTGAATGATGTATGTGGCCGAAGCTGTATTAGGTATTGCAGAAATGGCTTTTGAGATGCTGCGATAGTCTCCACTCCCATCCTTTGAGACCACAAATGTGGTTTTATAACCTGAAATGGAAATGGGAATGGCAAGAAACAAAATGAAACAGAGTAAACTATGGGC
>JAOTQH010229393.1:0-14012 GCA_025631255.1 Cornus kousa
TCATGCTATCTAAACTAACAAATTAGTATTTTCATACAATTTTCCTAAATAAATTTTCATGCTAACTAGTGTTTGCTATAAAATAACTTTTCTTTTCATTCACTTCACTTTTATTTCATTTTCCATTTCTTTTCTTTTATTACTTATTTCTATCTAACCAAACGGAGCCTTAATAAAAACGTTTCTCATTTTTGTGAAAGAAAGAGAAAACATCAAAAAATATGTTTCTTGTGTTTTTTCAATGTAGCAGATGAAATACTTTTGTCACTATTTGCCTCGTTTTTTTAGGCACCTACCGACATTACTCTTTACTCTTCCATAAATCTTCACTCTCTTTACTCTTTCATTGGTGTTTTCTTACCATCCTCTCTTCATTCACGGATCACAAGGGCTCATCTTCGTCAAGGACAACCGACAAGTGGCTGGATTCTGTTAAAAAAAAAAACATGTTTTAGGCTCCGTTTGTTTCGACGTAAAATATTCTTTTTGGAAAATATTTTTCTTTTTCAAGTAAAATATTATTTTATTTTTACTTTTGTTGGTGTTTTGTAAAGGTCTACGTCGAGGTTGAGGTCGAGTCGATCGGACGGGGCAAGTAAAATAACTTGTCGAAAATTGATGGATAAGTTATTTTTCTTAAATTTTAATACATTTTTTTTTTCATAAATATTTTACGACAACCAAATACCAAAAAATAAAAAAATATTTTTTAAAAAATATTTTACGTCTAAACAAATGGAGTCTTAAGGTCATCAATGATTCATCCATGTGAGCCGATTACTTACGGAGAGAGATGGGTCACATGTACTTAAAATGTGTATTGGATTGTTGGGTTTTATTATTATGTTATTATTAGTAATATAGTTCATCATAATAATATAAAATAACTTTTAATCCCCTGATCTATCAATGTAGAATGATTCTTAGCAAAGTATATGTATTAAGCATTAATAATTTTGGAAGAGTTGCGGAAGAATTTAGAATGGTTGAATACGACCGATGAATGGAGTTCGTGATTCAATATGTGAAATAATATAATGTTATAGAGGACTATGTATTATTAAGAACGGTGACTTTAATATTCAATTGTTATATATTTTTTACAATATAATAACAACATTATCCAGAGATAAAGCATGCTAAGTTCTTTTCCTACCACTATTAGGATTTTTAAACACCTTAGGGCCATGGAAAATGATTCTTGCACCTAATGGTTCAGTGAATTGCCTACGCTTATTTCTAAGTTTTTTCTTTCTATTATATATATATATATATATATATAGAGGTTTAATCCAAGGATTCTTTTAGATATATGGGTTAATGGGCTAGTGGAGTGGATGGATATTTGTAGGCCATGTGACATCCTACAACTCCATGGGCCTTTACAAACACAAATGTTTGGCCTAAAAGAATAGGAATTTGTTAACGCTTCTATATTTCTATATCACCTTCCAAGTACAACATATATCCTCAAGGATGAGCTTCAAAGTGGAAGTCTAGATAAATAAAACTTGCTCACCACTCAAAGGGGTCATTAATAATGTAACCAAAAGGTTCAAAGATTGCATAATGTGGATCCCACATCCATAAGGGTCACTTTTGAATTGGGTTGGGCCATGATTAAATGTATTCATTGGGTAATGGACCTCAAAACTGGGCCTCTCTTCGTGCATTGGTTTTAACAACCCAAATCCAGTGGATTGTATAAGTGTTCGCCAACTCTGTTGCTATCATAACTTGTTGTATTGACAATATACATAATTATAGTTGCATTATTTTGTTATTAACACGGTGATGTTAAACTTTTATATTATTTTGTTATTAACATGGTAAATTTGATATAAGTACTGTATAAAAAATATATATATATATATATATTTTTACCATATGTACGAATACCACTCTATACGTTATACTTTATACAATATATTATACAATTTAACTTTACCTTTTGACTCAAATTAAAATTAAAATAAAACTCAAAATAATCTCGCTTTAAAACAATTCAACAAAAATTAAAATATGTATACAAAACATGCTACTAAAACAAAATTACAAGGAAGAACAAATTATTTAATTATAGGTTATTAGGGTTAGTCAAATCCCTCGATTCTTAAAACTTCGTAAGATTCGCTCGAATTGAACAACTTTAATTTTTAAATTATAAATATAATTATTTAACCAAAAAAAAAAAAAAAAGGTGGCTAATGTTTTTTTTTTTTTTTTTTTTTTCACCTCTCTCCTTTTATATTGCATCATATTCCAGTGGTGCAGTAGTTCTTCTTCCGTTATGGGCCATTTTTTTGAATTCTTATTCTTTTTTAGGATTTTGTTTTTTCCTTTGTGGTTGTGGTTGTTCAAATTTCAATTAACTAGACCCATGACCGGAAGTCTAACTCATTAAATAATAAATATGTTGTATATGGAATGTATATATTAAAAATTTAATAAATATGAATTTAACTCAACTACCCAGTTAACTCTTTTAACCCTCACTGGACCAATCTAGTGAGAGATAACTGGAGAAAACTCTGGAGAGAATTTTTTTCCTAATTTGAGACCGAGGGAATAATAAAAAAAAATTTCTAAAACAGATCCGCATTATGTCATCCTATTTTTATTTCTCAGTCTTTAATACCAACCCGGTCACTTTTGAATTGGGTTGGGCAATGATTAAATGTGTTCATTGGGTCATGGACCTCAAAACTGGGCCTCTCTTTTGAACATTGGTTTTAACAACCCAAATCCAGTGTTCGCCTACTCTGTTTCAATCATGAACTTTTGTATTGACAAATGACAATATACATAATTATAGTTGCACACCTCTTTATTAGATTAAACTTTTACATTATTTTGTTATTAACATGGTGATGTTAAACTTTTATATTATTTTGTTATTAACAAGGAGAATTTGATATAAATGCTGTATAAAAAACTTATTTATGATTACATCTACTATATTATCTATTGCTCATTTGTTCATCACTCATCTACCCCCAAATATTATTCTATATATAAGATATTTATGTAATCTTCATTAACACAATACAATATCATATCTCAGTTGTTAATCACAAAAAATTACTTATTTACAGTGTTGAAAATAGGCTTAAACCACGGCTAAGAGTTATGGAGGCTTTGGAAATTAAGGAGGAATTTGCTTCTAAAAAAGCCTAGTTTGACGACTCAATTTATCATAATGTAATTGTTCTCCTTTTCTTTTGATTCTCAGTATCACAACAATCACTCTGTGAATAAGTTAAGAAGCATTACTCAGTTGGGGAGATCAAGGACGGATCTAGCACTGTTGATTGGGGTGGGCTAATTTTGGATTGGGTTAAATTTGGATGGGCTAATTTTTTTTTTTGGACTGGGCTAAAAGTAGTATACTAAATTTTTTTTTTTTTTTTTGGGGTGGGCTGAAGCCCACCTTCGCCCACCCCTCCGCCTTTGGGGGAGATCACATTGCATTACTCATCTTGTTAGACTTTTATGCCATCCATATGAAACTTGTACAAGGTTTCAAAGAATGTATACATATAATGTATTACATGCATTATGTTAAGACCAATGCAGTTCAAAAAGCTAGCTTATAGTAAGGTATTATAAATTGAAATCTGAAACAAATAAAGTTGTACAAGGTTACAAAGAATGTTAAGTCCAAGTTAAACAAGGTAAAGAAGGGCGCCAAGGCGGTTGGAAGTAAGGAATTAGGCCTTCGTTTGGCAAGGCAGTTCCATGACACTCAACTGCTTCCAATCTTCTAGTTTCAAAATCATAGCAAAACACCATGCTTCCCCGCTTTAGATACACAAGTTTTGCATCGCACGGATGAAAAACCATCAAGCGACAATTACCTATGCCAACTTCTTCAGACTCACTTCTTCCTTCAACACCCATTCACTACTTGGTATGATGTGAGATAAGCTATAACTAGAAAGCTGCTTCTTAAGCTCCAACACTTCAATCATCGATTTTTCTTTTACTTTTATGGCAAACCGAAGAAGACAACCATCCCGTGACGACGACTGTCCCAAGACATATTCCACATTGTCTGCCCTTCTCTTTTTGAGACAAGGAGGAGGCAACTCTATCAGCCAGAGACGATTTTCCCCCATGTTGGGATCATAAGCACCCAAATGACCACTACTAAATTTCCAGTACAACATTCCACCTACTGAATGGCATACCCAGGACTCGTCAAGATCATCTGAAAATTCAGATGGAGAAGTGATAAATGATCCGCTCCATTCGCCTGTCCGAGAAGAGAGAGTTTCTAAATGTAATCCATCATATGTGGCCCCCACTCTATTTTCCTTAAAAGCTAGAGTTACTTTGAAATGCACTACACCATCACCATCTTTGCTGCTACATTCCTCACAAGAGAAAGCCTTTGAGCATGGAGCATGTCTTGGATCAGGAAGAGTTAACCATTGGTTTGTAACCGGATTACAGATGTAGAATTTCAAAACCATGTCGCCTTTTGAACGCCATAGTATTAGGCCTTCAGGAGAAACACTTACTAGGAAATAGTCTTCACACAAATCCAAACTTGTAAATTTCTTTTCCTTACAACTTTGTAGGAATGAAAATTTAATTGTTGGCCGCCTATTATATAAAATATCAGAACAAGAAACCCGAAAGAATCCCAACAATGGGAGAAGAGAATTCTTTCTTTGAGAAAGTAATTGCTGCAGAAAAGACGATGAGAGATCAAACTGTTCCATTTCTTCGACACACACTTAAACTTGCAGACGGCATCGAGAGGCAATCGAAGCAAAATCTCATTTACAAGTTCATCGCATTGTGACACAGCTTCCACACTGCTAAACCTGCTGTGGCACCCCTTCATGATCCTGGAAATTAAGGAGAGATATACAAAAGGAGAACAATAAACAATTTATGAAATAGAAATTATATTAAACACACAAAAAGAAATGTGACAGACAGAAAAATTCCGAAATAAAACAACAAAATAAAGTGCTTCTGACAAGAGGTAGAAAAACTAAAATATATATATATATATATATATATATTGGTATTCATCAACAAGAGGAAATTAATAAGCAAAGAAAAAGAATAATTCTTAATATAGGAACCTGTGTCACCTAACTAAATTGTAATTGACCGTCAATACTGTGCAGCACCAAAAAAAAATTACACACTTCCATGCATAAATAGTCTGAATTCATTTAATTAGAAGCAAGAAATAACGCCAATTATGCATTCACACAATAACTGATGAACAAATAATGAAAATTATGAAAGATCATACAAGTTCAGATCTACTGATGCATAGTAGATCAAAAGTATGTGATGTATCACTAATTTTTTAAGAAACGGAAGCGAAGAGATAAATAAAACAAGTAGAATACATAGATAAATAAAACAAGTAGAACACAAGATACGTATACTAACCTGTCTGCTATGGACTCAAGAAACATATACTAGTTCAATTAAACAGGGTTTCTAAGTAAAAATACATTGAAAAAACAAATCAAATAATTAAATAATATAAATAACAAATCGTTTAAGAATACAGATACAATGGGGGGAGAGAGAGTATAGAGACAAGAAACGTATACTAGTTCAATGGAATAGTTCTACATTTTTATTTTTTTTTGAATAATTCAATAATATAAATGACGAATCATTTTAAGAATACATGATGAACTACGATTGTCCATTGATCTGACAGTAGAGAAACAAGAAACGCAAAAATGATTAGGGCTGAATGAGCCGAGCTAATTTGCCCTTTTATGGATCCGGACTTGTTTAAACGCAAAAATGTTTTATATAACACACAGAGATCTTACCTGTGCAAATCGGCCTCGCCGAATCAACTGATCGGCGCGTAAAACCCCCAACCTTTCCCTGAGTGAACCCCGCACTTGGAAGTCGATCCGAGTTCGCGAGGCAACTCGGCCTAGTTCAGAAACGAGCAAGGGCCACCTCAAATCCCAATCGCACTCACAACCATCCCCTTCCTGACAAAGACGATATATATATCGAACCCTAGGTTTTTTTTTTTTTTTCTTTTTTTTCCAGGGCTTCATTTTGCTTTGACCCAAATATGGGACGGCAGAATTTTGTTTTGGGCTAAACTCATGAAGTGTATTAGAGCACTGAAATATAATATTAATATATTTTTATAACTAATTTGATTTTATGATATATATATATATATATATAAATATAGGTTCACGAATTTTGTTTATAAACATGTTCACAAACTAGAGTTAGCTCAAAGTGTTTTTGAACTTTGATTACAATTTCAATCAATAAAGATAAAATGCTAAAACAAATATTTCCTTTATGATTAAAATTAAAGTTATTCCGAACATAAAATTGAAATTGACATTTCAAAAATCAATCCAATTCCTTTTTCTTTTTTTTCTTTCTTTTTAGTTCAATCCAAATGTTAAATTATTTGGTTTCAAACAAAGTGTTTACGAATTTTCTTTTGTTCCACATAAAATTTAACCCATAATAATACATATAAAAAAGAAATGGTAAGTCATCCGTTTAGTTATTGGACTGTCACGTCACAAAATTTTGTATGTCCCTTTTCATCTCCAATTATCATAATTTTCACGGGCACAAATTTCACTTTCATAGGCTTAATTTTTTTCACAAATTAATCAATTATTTATTTAATGATACTGAATCCCCCCCTTCTTCTCTTTTTGCAAGAGAGAGGAGGCAACTCTATCAACCAGAAAGCGATTGAGAATGAGGTCATAGAATCTTTTTATTAGAAGACATCAGTGCACCTCACCTAAATCATCCATGAGTTCTCCCCCTCCCCTCATCCATCCACTGAGAACCATCCCTCACGCCACCTCCCCTGTAACCACCTTGCGGCCAAGACCAAACCTCCCTGCTGGAAAACCACCACGTCACCCAAATTCTAGTTGTCCACCATCATCCTTTAAAACTACTCCTAAATACCATAGCACCAGAGCTCAACCATTATCATCTCTTCAACCTATTTATAAAAATAACGGTAAGCAACCAATTTCCCTCACTCAGGACTCACCTGATTATCACCCCAGACCACCTTCTGTCACATCTTCAACAATGGACAAGATCAAGAAAGCCCTTCAAAATGATAGGATCCTTAACCCAACCAATAAGACTTTATCTGAGGTCACTTACTTACTTGATGGTGTGGATGCTATGATCTTGGATGCCTCCAAAACTGACCTGATCGACAAAGTGGCTTGTCTGAGGAAGAAGCTTGCTGCCCCTGATAAGGATCTAGCTTCCCTTAGGGCCAGCCAACCATCTGAAGGGACTCCTATTGGAATTGGAGTTAACACCTCCATTCTTCACTCTAAGCTTGTGAGCCTCATGGACAGAGCAGCCCAGAATCATGTAGAACTTCTCTAAATCTTCAAGGACCTCCTCTCTATCTCTGCTCTCGGGGCCTGAGCTCCGGCAACCTGCAAGAAATTCAAAATTCAAACTCTAATCAGCAAATGTCACATAGGCGTGGGGATAAAGGTGTTTTATCTGACATACCTTCCATTTTGGCTCCTGGTGACCTTTCCCATGAAAGTCAAAAGATACCTGCTTCTCCTCCTCTCACTGAAGAGGGTCCTACCATACAACCCTAGAAGCCCCCCAATTCATCCTTTAGTCTGTTCACTTAGTCATTTCCTTTGCCCACTCGGCAATGCATTGAGCTATAACCCATCAACCAGCTACAACTACAACTTATGGATCAAACAGCAGCTATTCACTCTCCATACTCCGAGACCCAAGCACAACAACTTCCCCCAGTTGACTAACCCCCTCCAAAGATAGTACCCACTGGGCAAAGCTCTCAGCCCCCACTGCCAGCCACTAGGTCATGGGCTGAAATGGTTAAACAATTCCCTCCTCCTCTTTCTTCCACTGATATGGTCTTGGAATTTATTGAGCCCACAAAAACAGATTTGGGTTCTATTGTCGTGCCTCCAAAAGAAGTTGAGGATGAAGGTTATTCTTCTTGGAATGGGTTACTTGTTGGAAGATTTGTTCTCAAGAAACCTTCATTCAGCTTTGTTCAGATGACAACATCTAAGATTTGGTCAAGTCAAGGGCTGCAGTAGGTTCTAGCTGATGGAGAAGAAAATTTCTACTTCAAGTTTGAAAATGAGTGCTCTGCCAGCATCATCCTTGCATCTGGTCCCTACCATTTAGCTGGAAGGACTCTTCAGCTACATAAATGGACTCCACTTGCCACAAAAAATTGATAATGGACAGTTGGTTCATGTGTGCGTCAAGATTTTAAACATTCTAATTCAATACTGGAACAGCAAAGAGGCTTAGCCATGTTGCAAGTGTCTTTGGGCAGGCCATTGCATGCTTATAAAACTACACAGGGGAGACATAAGCTGAAATATGCTAAGGTCTGCATTGAAGTTGATCTCAATGTACCTTTAGTTTACTCTTTCCCTCTGAGGAAGAGTGACGGCACAATGGTTGACATTATTGTGGAATACCAAGGGCTGCCATATTTCTGTATAAGATGTAAGAAGTCTGGACACAACTCTTCCCATTGCCCTGGTGTTTCTCCATCGTAGTCCAAATGGCACCTAGTTCCCTCTCGAAGCTCTAAGTTTGGTAAAGGAAAGAATAAGGCCCCTCTTACCCAACCAACTAGCCCTTTCTCACAGCATCAGATGGTCTCACCTTTATCCCCCCCAACTCACAATCAAGCATTAACCTCTTCACATAACTCTGCTTTACCACTTATTATACATTTTAATACCACCCCAAAAAGGATCTCACTCCTGCAAACCAAACAATTAGCAAGAACAGTTCCACATGTAAGTAACAGTGCTGATGATGAAGCTTGTTCTATATCATTTGCTGAACATATTCCTGAGAATGCTATAGACTTTGTATCTGTTCCACTTATCCAAGAAGATCCCACTAGTGATAATGCTGAGGATGATACTACCACTGATCACTCTGTCCTTATGTCTTCATTTTCACAGAGTCAATCCAGTTCAGCCACTTCTAAGGACAAAAGGTCCATGCTAAAGAAGAAGAAGAAGGGTAACAGCACCCTACATATGCCAGTCTTCCCCCACAAACGACTTGGACTGCTGGGAGGTAAGCACAAAACCTCCTCTTAATGATCAGTTTTTGTGTATGGAATACTCGAGGCTTTAATAGCCTCCCTAGGCAGCTTCAACTGCGTGATTTGATTATATCAAATAAGCTAGTTATGGTGTTACTATTGGAAACAAAGGTGGCTCAAGAGAATTTGGGAAATGTACAAAAATTTATTTGCCCTAACTGGTCAGTATTACACAATTATGATTTCTCTATCTTAGGGAGAATATGGGTCCTCTAGAACCCTGATGTGCTCAAGGTTAAGCTGATTAAGTCTTCTAGACAAATTATGCATTGCTTAGTGACCTACTTGCCAAGCAACACTTATTTCTATACTTCTTTTGTCTATGGGGCTAATGAGCATGTGGATAGGAGGGATCTTTGGGAAAGTATAATTGAGCAATCAAGTACTTTTACTAATTCTCCATGGATTGTGCTTGGTGACTTTAACATCATTTATTCTCCCCTTAAAAATTTTGGTGGTTCACAAAGATGGACAGCTACTATGATTGAATTTAGGGATTCCTTAATCAATCATAACCGGAGGAATTAAGGTCTACAGGGGTTTATTTCTCTTGGAACAATATGAGTATTGGCCATGTTAACTTAGCTAAAAGGCTGGATAGGGTCGTAATTAATGAGCAGTGGACTCTCACTTATCCTATGTTTGACTGCACCTTTCTCACCCCAGGCCTCTCAGATCATTGTCCCCTCCTAATCAAAATGGGTGCTCCTACTGGACCCAAAAAAATCCGTTTCAAGTACTTTAATGCTTGGGCTTCTAATTATTTATTTCTCCCCACAATAGAGCAGGTCTGGGCCACCCCTATTTTAGGAATAACTATGTTTCAGCTCATCCAGAGCTAAAATTACTCAAAGGAGCTCTCAAGCTTAATTGTAGGATGGAAATCTCTTCTGCTACAGCATTAGTCACTTAGGCAAAACAATCTTTGGCTTCATGTCAGGCTTTGCTCGATTCTAATCCCAGGGATATTATCCCGGGGATATTCAGCTGAGAGTAAAGGAAAATGAACTTATGCAGCAGTTCTCCAATTTTGCTCTTGCTGAGGAGCACTTCATAAAGCAAAAGGCTAGGGTTAAATGGCTGAAAGAGGGTGATGGCAACACTTCTTTCTTCTTCAAGCTTTTCAACTTAAGACTCAACAAGAATAAGATTACTTGTCTCATATCAGCAAATGGTGACTCCATTGACACTAAAACACTTGTAAGAGATGAGATTTTGGATCACTATCATAACCTTCTCGGAGGCTCACCACTTCTTTATCCTGGAAGAGAAACACTTCAGCCTTTTATTACAAAAACTATTCCAGCCAACCTTATCCTTGCACACTGTGATATCCCTTTTGATTTGGAGATCAAGTCTTGTATGTTCTCTCTCAACAAGGAAAAGTCTCCTGGGCCTGATGGTTTTAATGCCCATTTTTTCCACAAGGCATGGCTGTGATAGGCTGTGATAGGCTCTGATGTGACCAAAGCTATTAAGGACTTCTTTGTCACTGGCAAGTTGCTTAAGCAGGTTAACAATGCCTACATTGCTCTAGTACCAAAGTCTCAATATCCTTTTACCCTTAATGACTTCCATCCAATTTCCTACTGTAACACTATATATAAATGTACCACCAAGCTCTTGACCAATAAACTCAAGCTAATCCTGCCATCCATCATTGATCCAAGCCAAAATGCATTTATTAAGGGTAAACACATTAGTGATAGTGTTCTATTGGCTCAGGAGCTTCTTCAGGGTTATCACAGACATCTCTCTCCACCTAGGTGTGCTATGAAGGTGGACCTCATGAAAGCTTTCAACTCGGTGGGTTGGAATTTTCTTTTGGATGCTCTTAATCTTTTTGGGCTCCCCCTTCCATTTATTGGTTGGATCAAAGTTTGTATTACTTCACCATCATTCACTGTCTCCATTAATGGAGAATTCCATGGTCACTTTAGAGGAGTCAAAGGTTTAAGGCAAGGCGATCCTATATCACCCCTTCTGTTTGTAATAGCAATAGAGGTCTTCTCTGCCATTACAAAGAAGTTTATTTCTGACTCCATATGCTTCAAATTTCATTCAAGATGTAAAAATTTAGCTATTTCTCACCTTATTTTTGCTGATAACGGTAGGCTGCTAGTATAGCAGCATGCCGCATAATGGTTGGCTGCCAGCATGACAGCTTGCCAAATAACGGTAAACTACCAGCATGCCAATATAACAGCTTGCCACATAATAGTAGGCTGCCAACATAGCAGCTTGCCAAATAACGGTAGGCTGCCAGCATGGCAGCTTGCCATATAACGTTAAGCTGCCAACATGCCAGCATTAGGCTGCCAGCATGGCAATTTGCCAAATAACAGTAGGCTACCAGCATACCAGCATGGCAGCTTGCCACGTAACGGTAGGCTGCCAGCATGACAGCTTGCCACATAACGATAGGCTGCCAGCATGGCAGCGTGCCGCATAATGGTAGGCTGCCAGCATGGCAGCTTGCCAAATAACAGTAGACTGACAGCATGTCAGCATAGCAGCTTGCCACATAATAGTAGGTTGCTAGCATGGCAGCTTGCCACGTAATGGCAAGCTGCCAGCATGGCAGCTTGCCAAATAACGGTAGACTGCCAGCATAGCAACTTGTCACATAACAGTAGGCTGTTAGCATGACAGCTTGCCAAATAACTGTAGGCTGCCAGCATGTCAGCTTGCCAAATAACGGTAGGCTGCCAGTATGGCAGCTTGCCAAATAACGGTAGGCTGCCAGTATGGCAGCTTGCCATGTAATTGTAGGCTGCCAGCATGAAAGTTTGCCAAATAACGGTAAGCTGTCAGTATTACAGCTTGACACATAACGGTAAGCTGCCATCATGGCAGCGTGCCGCATAATGGTAGGCTGCTAGCATGGCAGATTGCCAAATAACGGTAGATTGCCAGCATGCCAGCTTGCTACATAACAATAGGCTGCTAGCATGGCAGCTTGCCACGTAACGATAGGCTGCCAGCATGGCAGTTTGTCACATAACGGTAGACTGCCAACAAGGCAGCTTGCTACATAACGATAGGCTGCCAGCATGACAGCTTGCCAAATAACGGTAGACTGTCAGCATGCCAGCTTGCCACATAACAGTAGGCTGCCAGCATGGCAGCTTGTCACATATACGAGCTGTCAATGTGGCACTACAACAAATATACAAGTTTGTCAATATACGGCAAATATACGAGCTTGCCATATATATAAGCTTGCTAAATATTCGAGCTGCCAATATGGCACTACGACCCCCAACTGTATTCACGAAGTGGCAATATAAGTCAAGCTAATGGAAAAGGCTCTCAATTCTAACTATATATTATTATGTAATATTTTGAAATTAACGTTCCAGTGGTTTGACAAGCAATCCTCCGAAATGGGGGGCAACAGATAGATGTATAATTTGAATATCCATGATTAAGGGAAGATTGCTAAATTAATACACTATCTCATAAGATTGAGATAGGCTTTACAGATTACGATAAGGATTAAATATTATGATAAGGATTAAAGATTACGATAAGGATTAAGTCTACAAATTACGATAAGGTAAGTCTACGTGATATCTTGACCTAAGCTCTATAAAGAAGGCAGGCTAATCAACTTTTGGAGGTACAAAAAAAAAAAAACACTAACTTAAGTTCTTGATTTCTCTTAAGAGATTAGTTCGTGCACTGACTTATTCGTCGGAACCCATTTCACCGGTAACACACCGGTGCTTGTAGGATCACCTTTTCTTCTCTCTATTCAGGAAGTTAGATCAGATCTGAGTTGCGCAGAATCCATCATCAACAATTTGAATGGATCAATTGACACCCAAGGTGATTAATTCAAAAATGAAATACCTTTTTCAGGTCGACAAAAGAAGCATATGTTCTAGTTGTCAATATGACTTAATATTATCATTTTTTAATACATACTTTATAAATTTGGACGAAGGCTACTTGTTATTTAACTGCAATTTAAATTCAACAAAAAAATACAAATACAAATACTTATTAGTCCTTTGCAATTTTATCCTCATATTAGTGTCAAAAGAAAAAAAAAATTTGCGAGTTTTGCCTCTAAATTACTATGAATGGTTCGAAGTGTATACATTCTCATATCAGTTTTCTTTTGGTGTCATGTAGCTTTTCTTAACATGAGCAATTTGGTGAAGCTAGACTTGAGTGGCAACTGGATATATAGTTTTACGGGAAATGAAGGTACAAAATGATATAAAGGCATTTTGGTTGATCTAATTTTCAGAGACTATGTTGAGATTCAATTACCAACCAGATTTTAAATATTCATTTTCATACTAATCAAGCTTGAAAAGCTTAAGCAAGCTGAAAATCATGCGAATGGGATGGAACAATTTTTGAAATGCCAGCTTTCTACAATCATTGGGTGCTCTATCCTCACTAACGGAGTTAGATCTCCAGCACAATCATGAATTGCGAGGATTGGTTACCAAAAAAGGTGAGACATAATGGAGATGCCTCTCAACTCAATTTGAATTGGCATTTTTTCAATATTGGAAATAAAAACATATTCAGTTATATATATTATTTATCATTTTGGTAAAATGAGTGGAAAATGTTTTGATTGTGCCAGATATACATAATACTACATTTTAGGATAATTCTTAGCTACTCATCGGTGAGTAGTTTCACCCGACTCACCCCTTATGTGTTCCAATAACAAAATAACACACCAACTTTAATAACAAAATAACCTACGCCCTACTCTACTTTCTCGGATCAACCATTGAATAAATTATACTGGTTTTTTTTATTTATTATTATGCTAATATTTTTTTTATGAAAACTGATGTGTTATTTTGTTATTGGAATACAAAAGGGGTGAGTATGGTGAAGCTACTCACTG
>JAOTQH010229471.1:0-13999 GCA_025631255.1 Cornus kousa
ACATCAAGGTGCAAAGTTTAGATAAAAACTGAAGGAACATGTAAAAAAAATGTTCGATTATATTTGGAAAAAAAAAAAAAAAAAAAAAAAGGCTTAAAAAGCATAAACAAAGATAGAGATTTATGGAAACAAATTGAACCAGAATTTCCCAGCCATGAGGTTCATTGTGAGTTTCCATGAAGTTTCTAGAACGTTTCCATAATGTTTTAGAAGGTTCCCTATAAATTTCTTGAAAGTTTTGTCCTAGCATATGAAAGAATTTTTTTCCCACATAAAACAGATTTTCCCAGCAACGATTTTAGAACAGCATCTGGACAAAGGTATACTTTCAATTATGGAGGAAAAATCTGAGAATCATTTAGAGAATTATAACCAAACCTGCACAAATGCACACATCGTTACTGAGGCAACTGTAAGAAGACATCTCAAAATCGAGCTAAAGGCCATGAATGGTACAAAACGACAATATTCAATGTAAAAGAATGAACCACCACCATAGAACTAGAACAACTAAACATTTATGTTTTTTTGCTGAGAAGCTATTCATTTCAAGGAAAAAAGAAACCCTCACTTTTGGAGGAGCTGAGGAACAGACCTAAATATATAAACAAATAGTATGTTCCATAGATAAATATGCATATTCAAACATATCCCAAAATAAATAAAGGGTAAAAAAAAGATATTCTGAACATAGATACAGATATACATACATGCTCGCCAAAATTATATGTTCTGCAAACTTCTGGACGAATAAACTGTCGGCCTTTGTGATTTTCTTTCAACCTCAACCAATCATCCCAGTAAGTGAAATTCTTTTGTCAAAGAAACTGTTTCAAGAGATGTGTATAACAATCTGAAAGTTTGAACTACAAACTAAATTGCATTAGACTAAAAGGATATGCCTTTGGCCACTTTGGAGACAGTTCATCCCATGTAGTTTTAGACAGCATCCATCCTAGACCAGGAAAAAAATCTGAACGGTAAAGTATATCTGCATAGAGTATCATACAGATGATCAGATCATATTTTTCAGTTTTTCTTTCAGAGAATGATCTACAGATATTGCCCAACCTGTCTATAGAATTTATTGTCATGAGACCGGTCACACTGGTGGAGTTAAAGTATAGTAGTAAGCATGCAAAGATGCACATACACAAACCAAGAAACATGTCTACAGGATGAGAGTGTAACTGAAATAGAAATTTTATGAAGGCTGAGTTGCAAGACTGAAATGGATGCATTATGAAGGCTGAGATGCAAGACAATCTTAGAATCGGGAATTTAGACTCTTCATAAGAACTAAGAGCTAGGGCCAATAAATGAGAAGATGAGAGGAGGCTTAAATTACTATGTTCATGTATCATAAAAATCAATGAATGTGCTAGTAAGGAGCAATATAAATAGAAGGTGCCAAGGAACAGGAGTGTTAGGTATATGAGTCATATGTTGAAAATTTCCTACTAAAAACTTAGGTTGTAATGAATCAAAGCGTCTTGAGAACATAAGTACAACCGCTGAAGACAAGGCGGACATGGACATGTGAAGAAAAAAAAAAAAGAAATCTGCATCCTAAGTCATATATCTAGGGCAAAGGTAAATCAACCTCAGGAAGAACTTAAATGACCTAAATTGATCTTGGAGAGGCTCAAAGTTCTGATTTAAATGAGTTTCTGAAAATTGGCTTTTCAAAGTTAAAAGGATTTAAACATTTTACAAAACTGTATTTCAAACTGAACAGCAGAGTGCATTGATCGATAGGTCGATTGGTCGAGCATTCTAGCTGATCGATCAAGGGACTGTCTGAATTTGCCGGAACAATATATCAAGAACATCGACTAAATGGTCGACCAATAGAAGCAACTCCAAAAGGTGTCAATCGAAGCTCCATCGATTGAACCCTGTGGACACACTTTTATGAAGACTCTCAAATCAGAATCCTAAAAGGATTTTACTTACCATCCTACATGGTAAAGAAAGTCTAGATTCTCTCTCATGGGAGCTTTCAATTCTTTACATATTATTGGGAGAAAGTATACTTTTAGAGAAAGAAAACTTAGAGAATCAATCTAGGGATCTTCGTAGATTATCATACTATATGTGATCAATAGAATCAAAGCATGGAGTAGAATTGAAATTATCCACCAAATGCATCAACTGAGTGGTTCGCAAAGAACAAGTTGATCGAGCATTACTAGTCATTGGAGAGTTCAGAAGTCCATGGAGAAGCACATAATGTGAGGAGCGAGTCTGTCGATGAATCAACGGGCTGAGGATCTGGGGAGGTCTTGCATAAGTCTAAGTCAGGACAGACTGAGTGATTCTTAGGTTAGAGTCCTGTAACTTATTCTGTAACCTTTTTCTCATATAACAAATTTTGATATCTCTATTTATTTTGCTTAAAAAAAATAGAAATTTATCCTCGGTTTTTCTTTTGTTTATTTTTATATCTCCTATATGTTTTTCTATATCTTTTTGTCAATTACGTAACAAAAAGGGGCATAAATGGTAGAAGAAATGGGATACTATATTAAGGGGGAGAGATGTTTTCAGCCGTATGATATAATAGAGCCTTGGTATTCATGTTGTATGTCTTATTGCTTCATATATCATGTTTTTATATTTATTTGTGCAGACAAAATTACGCTTGGTTATGTTTTTCATGTTTGGAATTTATGGGCAACAGTATGCGTAATTTGGAGTTGACTGAGAACATAAGCAGATTTTGAGTCGCCATATTTCTTTCTATGTACATGTGAGGGTGATTTGGTTTTTTTATTAGCTCAGTTATCCTTACGCATGTACTTGGTTTTAAGTTCTGTTTTGGACTTGCCAAAGGGGGAGATTGTTAGGAATATTGCAGATACAAATTTGTGAAAAACATAGCAAGAATCCACATCTTCAATCTCATATCTAGGACACAGGTAAATTGACCTTAGGAAGATCTTAAATGACCTAGATTGATCTATGAGAGGCTCAAAGGATTGACAAGATTCAAAGGGATTTTCTTTGGGGCGGAAGGGGTGAGGAGTTCAAGTATCACCTTTTCAAATGGGAGCAAGTATGCAAGCCCATGAGGTTAGGTGGCCTTGGTATTCGAAGATTGATTCCCTTCAATAGAGCTCTTTTGGGGAAGTGGTTGTGGAGATTTGGCAAGGAACGTCATCGCCAGGAGGATTATTTCATGTCATTATGGGGAGGAGAGTGGTGGTTGGACTTCTCGCCCAGTCTCTACGACGGGAGGGATTGGAGTGTGGAAATTCATTCGGCAAGGCTGGGAGGTTTTCTCTTCTCATATCAAGTTCAAAGTTCATGATGGTAGATGTGTCTGCTTCTGGGAGGACTTATGGTGTGGTGATCAGTTGTTGTCTCATTCCTTTCCCAGACTTTATAGCATCGCCGCCGATAAACACGCCTATGTAGTTGACTGTTATTGACTTGATATCAGTGGGATTATGTGGGACGTGAGCTTTGGGCGTTCTTTTCAGGATTGGGAGGTGGATGAGGTTTGCACTCTTTTGGAGATGTTGTACAAGCAGGAGGCAGTCGGCAGTAGTAGTCATGATCTTGTGTGGGCTCCTTCCACCAAGGGTATTTTTGATGTCCGATCCATGTTTCTATGCCTGTCTAATTTCGTTGGTCCTGTTTTCCCATGGAAGACTATATGGCGCTCTAAGGCTCCTCTTAGAACGGCATTCTTTGTATGGACAGCTGTCTGAAGTAAGATTTTGACTTTAGACAATCTGAGAAAGAGAGGCAATACTATAGTTAATTGGTGTTGTCTTTGCAAAAGTGACGGCGAATCTGTGGATCATATCCTTTTGCATTGCCCTGTGGCGCAAAACTGTCGGAACCTTATCCTTGGCCTTTTTGACATGTGTTGGGTTATGCCTCGGTTCTCTAAGGGTCTGATTAGCGCGTGGTGAGGATGCCACGTCAGAAGTCACGTTAGAAATTATTGGAGGATAGTTCCACACTGCGTTTGGGGGGGTATATGAAAGGAGAGGAATAACAGAATTTTCGAAGGTAAAGAATCGCCTTTAGCTACGCTGAAACTTCATATTATTCGTTCTATCTTTTATTATGTAAAGGGAAGACCTTGTTCCTCCCCCGATGATTTAGTTGATTCCTTGGACTCATTGGGTCCTTAGGCATCGCTTCTGTTTTTGTACTTGGGCCGCGTTCCCCTTTTTAACGCTTTTAATTGATTATTATTTATCAAAAAAAAAAAAAGTAACTGTAGCATTAAAGTATGATCCCAACAAAAGACCTTTTTTTCTTTTATGAGAAACAAAAGACCTGAATATGAAGAAGGAGAGAAACTATGATACACCCAAAGGTAACCGCCAGTTCCTTCACACTATCCATCTTCCCAGTGGAGGTCATCTCAAACTTCCCCAAACACATATGAGGCTTCTAATATACTCCTCTCACCATAGAAATAGATAATATCACCAGCAAAATAGTAACTGGAAGATAGAGATTATCTCTCCACCTTGGTCTCAAACCACAGACCTTTAACCACCCTGCCTTAAGTTGATCCAAGGTAGCTTAGCGCATTATTCTCAACAAAAAATCAAAGTCTGTAATATTCACAAATTTTAAGATCTTATTCCAGCTTCAAATCATTTTATATTCCCAATATTACCAGATTTTGAATTATCAAAAAATATATATATATATATACCGGATTTTGAAATAATTTACCTCTCTTCGTCTGCAAAATTCATCAGTCCAGCAACATCCAATGACATATCCTAATTCCTCTTTATTTTTTGTAACGGACCAAGCAGGTAATTAAACCATAGGTTTAAACCTTAAAAGCCACCAACAAACTACAAACAGGGTAACACTCCAGTACAAGCTTGACTTTCCAGATTCTAATGTTTGTCATCTCATATAAGTTAAGTTTTTGGTTGTATTCAAATTGTTTCCAGAATCACATTTACCGTTGAAAACTAGTTATTCAAATTTTCAATTAAATGGAGCTATATGTACATGTGTTGAATTAGGTAGTATAAAATAACCTACAGATGCCATCCCAATGTTATTTGATGTTCCCAACAGCCATAGGCCATGAAGACGGACGCACCCAGGCAAAAAACTTAAGTTTCCAAATAGTTATCTGTATGTTGTGGTTAATTCTCAACAAAATTTATAAGTGAACAAATTGTTTGTGAATGTTTAAAAAAAATTAACTCAACAGACAAGAACATAATTCATGAGGAGAAAAAATACAATTGCAATGAAATTCACATCCATCAGTACTAATGATGTGATTGCTGACTGTTTTTCTGCAACTCATGTAGCCGAAGAAGTAAACAGGGAGTTCTATGTGCCAACCAATAAAGGGTACTTGGTAAAAATTCGAAAACTCCGATAAGAACCAAACCTTGGGAAGATATGAGGATAACCGGCCATGCAACTCAGATCCCGGAGTAAGGGCAAAGTTCAAGAATGCAGAAAGCACGGAGGCCTTCAGCTTCAGCCTCAATGCTATGGTTTGGCGGATGGCACGGACAATCCGACGAACCTCCCGTGCATATGCGCCAGTCTCAATAAGTGATGCAATCTCCTTCAAAACTGAAATCCCAATACACCCATATAATAAAGAACGAAAACCATAATCTATATTTTATTATGTATGTATACACAAATCTGAAATCCCAGTACCACGAAAACTATAATTTACATTATATATATATATATAGACACATACATACATATATATATATATATATATATATAGTTGTATAAGTGGATTGTTCCTTACGCTGCAAAGTAGAAGGAGAAGTCGAAGAAACGGAATTGGAAACAGCTGGAGCTGGAAGCTCTTTCATCTCCACGTCTTGAGTCATCTCTCAAAGCTCTACCAAATCCACAGAAAATATATATATATATATATATATATATATGACTGATAAGCTCATAAAACTGCGAATTTCATTCTTTTGAGAGAAAGATTTACCTGGAGATGGAGGGAGTGATTCAATTAGGTTGATCTATAGCGATCAGCTACGGAGAAACTAGGGCACCCACTGCCTTCCACTGCAAGTCAAAATTTAAATTCTCAAATACGCATAGATTCACATACGCACATATGTAGAGAGATAGAGAGTGGGGTTTGAATCGAACCTGAGATTCACTGATTGTGATTAGAGAAACCCTAACAAGTCTGATAGCGCACTTTCTGTACCTTTTCCTACGGAGCACGAAAAGAATAAAATAAAACGTTCATAAGAAATAAATATAAAAAACAAAAAAAATAAAATTTATCGATGTGGTTGTAACTAAATGAGAAAAACAAAAAAATAAAATTAAGGTTCCTGTTGGTTCAAACAGAGCACGGGAAATAATTTGTCAAAAATTAATGAATAAATTATTTTTGTTAAATTTTAATATATTTTTTTTATTTTTAAATATTTTACGACAAATCAAACACCAAAAAATATTTTTTAAAAAATATTTTACTGTCTAAACAAACGAGCCTAATTAACTGTGGTTTTACTTTTCATATTACTTTTGAGTCCTACTACAAGGTACAAACCTTCAATTTCACCTTTTGTATTTTTCGCTTAATTATCTTATAAGTTAAATTTTATGTTGTATACAAAGTTTTATTCTATTCTTTAAAATATTAATAATATTTTTATTCAAAAAAAAAAAAAACATTTGAATAACCTTCTTGTGTTTTTAAAAATAAACTAATTATTTAACGGTTAAAATTTATAAATTGAAAAAAAAATCTCATTGCTTTATTGTGAATTTGTGATAGGGCTCACAATTATTGGGTAAAAAAATAATCATCAATTGGAGTTAAGTCTTAATTTTAATTTTGTAAAAATAAAAAATACATCCAAACATTTTCTAGTGTGCAACCCCCTCCGGGCCCTCCCCCAAAAAATAAATTAATTAATTAATGTATCATAAGTCATTTCTCCTACTAGATCTATTATGAAAAACAATTCCATGTTAATTTTGGTTTGCCTCTTTGTCTTTTACCTTTTATGCAAATTAATCTTTTCAATATTAAACATGTCTATAAAAAATCCCGGGTGTACGGTACCTCTGGGGTATTGTAGACTTTCTCACGACAGATTCTACAATAATCCTCGGGATACTATACCTCTGAAGTTCTCAACCGTTGGATGTGATGGTGGGGTCCACCTAATGAATATTCCGACGGCTGAGAGGTCCCGAGGATAGAGAACCTTTAGAGTATTGTAGACTTTCTTCGTACCATGAAAAAATCTACAATACCTCAGGGGTACCATACCCTCAAATCTCTCGATCGTTAAATAACTTAGATGTGATGGTGGAGCCTACCTAATGAATAATTTAATGGCTGAGAGGTCCCAAAGGTACAGTATTTTTGGAATATTGTAGACTTTTTCACATGCCACTTAAGTTTACTTTCTTTTATTTTCTCAGCTAATAATAAGAATACTTTTTCACATGAGTTCTCATGAGGTCTCCCTTGTGAGATTTCTCATGAGTTCCCCTCTTTTTTGTCGTGTTTATGTACAAATATTGAGGCATGAACAAAATTACTTGAAAGAGGACTAAACGAGAGTTATATAGTTACAATTTTGTTCAAAAATTCATTAACAATAAGATCAAACGAGTCGGTCAAACTTTTACACTATTTTCTTGTCTAAATTACATTGTTAACTTTGACCGACTCGTGTGATCGACTGTAAATGAATTTTTAACTATAAAATACTCATTTAGTCCGCTTTCAAATACTTAAATTTGTGCCTTAGTATTTGTACATAAACATGATTTAAAAAAAAAAAAGAAAAAAGAAGAGAAAAACCCAACGAACCAGCCTCGCGAGGGAGACTAAATAGGATATGCTATTCAATTTCTATCAATATCTTTAATATTTCTGACAAAATTTACTTCCCTCTTTGTATCTGCCTCTGTCTCAATCTCTATCTCTAATCTTCTGACAAAATTGATTTAATGCTCTCTTTTCAGAATGACATCAAATTCAATGGGTTTGATCTATTACTAAAGATAGATGGTGATAGTGAGATTACAAGAGATTGCAAGGGAGAGAAGAGAATCGCTGTAATTTGACGGTATGATTAAAGATCTATGAAGAAAAGGTATAAAAAAAACCCGACAAAATAGAGCTGAGGCCCAGAAGATTTAGATTGGAAACCCTAATTAATTGACTGTTTATGCCTCTTTGTCTCCACCTGTCTCTCTAAAAGACTCGTTTCCTGTTAGAAGAAGAGATAATCTTGAGACGAAATTGTATAATACCCTTCTCCAATGGGTTTGTTATTTTACCAATGAGACAGGCAGCCAATGATTGAGATAGAGAAGAAATTTTCAATATTGATAGTCTAACTAAAAGATCTGGAAGAAAACATACAAACCCTAAAAATTGAATTGGAAACCCTGTTCTGAGATTATATCTGATGGACGCTGAGAGTAGAAAACCAAAAAAAAAAAAAGTGACAGTGTCATATCATACTCGGACTACTATTTGGCCCCTTGCATCGGACAGAGTAAAGTATCATTACTCATTCAAATATAAGAACAATAACAATATGATATGAGTTATACCAACACCCAAGTTACACAATCGTTAGAGCCCAACCAGAGCTAATGCCTTGGTAATCAGACTCGTCCCAATAATATTCAGTTCATACTACAAAAAAAAGGTCTATGGTATATATATATATATATTGAATAAGTAAGATTGGGAAATGGGCATCTGCAAAAGCTACCCAAGGGCCAAATACGGCCCCCTAACAATCAAAATGATAACAAAACAAATGGGAGGGATATTCAACAATGATTAGTATACCAAATAACGAATCAAAATGATCCATCATGCGCTACCCAAACGGATTCCTCACTTGTACCTCTGAACTTCAGCTGGTGCACCTGGTTGCCGAGGAGTATCACTTATCACTAGCTTTTGGAGAGCTAAAAATCCCATAACTTTTAGGAGAACTGGGAGCACTAGGATGCAAAGCTTCTTGCTTTGGAATCTCTTCAGCAGGAGATTTCAAGTTTCTAAAAAAGGACGCATCAGTTTCAACTCGCTTGGCTTCTCTTGTCGGTGGCGGGAAATTTAGACCAAATTTTGGTTGCCTTTGTTGGTTAGAAAATTCGGGTTCTGACCTCACTGAATCTCTCAGACCCCTAAAATCCATTGGTTCTCTCGTCGGGGATGGGAAATTTAGATCAAATTTTGGTTGCCTTGGTTGGTTAGATAATTGGGGTTCTGACCTGACTGAGTCTCTCACACCTGGGCCCCTAAAATCCATTGGTGTTCTAGGTGGGGATCCATTACTTGGTCCACTCTTGTACCGATTCTCAGTTGGTTGTCGAGCCACGAATGGGGAAGATGGAACTTCATGTGTTGTTGTAGAATTAAATTTAGGGGAAATAGGTGCTTCTTGTACACCTTGGCCTCTAAAATCCATTGGTGTTCTAGGTGGAGACCTGTTACTTGGTCCACTCTTGTACCGATTCTCAGTCGGTTGTTGAGCCACAAATCGGGAAGATGGAACTTCATGTGTTGTTGTAGAATTAAATTTAGGGGAAATAGGTGCTTCTTGTACACCTGGGCCTCTAAAATCCATTAGTGTTCTAGGTGGGGACCTGTTACTTGGTCCACTCTTGTATTGATTCTCCGTCACTTGTCCGGCCACAAAGGAGGGAGATGGAACTTCATCTGTTGTTGTAGAATCAAATTTAGGGGAAATAGGTGCTTCTTGTAAACCTGGGCCTCTAAAATCCATTGGTGTTCTAGGTGGGGATCTGTTACTTGGTCCACTCTTGTACCGATTCTCAGTCGCTTGTGAAGCCACGAATGGGGAAGCTGGAGCTTCTTCATATTCTGTTTCTATTTGTTCAAAATCAGAGTCATCCTCACTTTCCAGGCTAGAGTCTGCAGTATCCGAATTTTCTTCAGACTGTAGAGGACTCTCATTGGACTCTTGAACCACATCACTTGTGGCCCCATCTTTGGAAGCTTTCTTTCCTGAACCTTTCTTTGATGGCCCAAACTTGACATGTCTGGCAATGAGATATGCTTGTTTTTTCTCCACCTGAGGTCCAGTGTCTACAATAGAAAAATCTTCAATCTGCATGAGGAAAAGAGTGGAGACAAAGTAAGGAAATTCAGTAATGCATCGGAAAAGGCTATGAGAAGAATGGAAAGTAGATGGTTATACCAGAGTTGAAATACGAGATAGCAACACTGCCAAGGCCTCCCTCTGAGCTGCTGCTTCTTTTTCATCCTTGGGTGTACCCATGTTTGTACCCATGGCCGTACACTGTTTAAGAAAGTTAAAAAAATTAGTATACAAAATTGAAGGATAATAAGGACACAAACAAATATTTTAGTACACAAGATTGCAGAAATAAAACAAAAAATAAATAAATAAAAACAGAAACACATCACAAGATGCACATATACACGAGGCAAAACCCAATAAAGGAGAACATCTATAAACATCACATACCACTCTGCTTGTGTCTTTGAAGCAAAGAAATGCACATGTTTTTGCTCTATATAACAATTCAGGTGCCAAATTTCATTCTCAACAAAATGTAAACCACTAATTATGTAATAGATATAAACCTCAAATCAGCCACTCCGCATGCAGAGGTATGGATGTGTACATTTTAGTTGTTCAGTTACAGTGAAAGAAATACAAGATGGGTCTGCTCTGCTCCTAGTACTACAAAATTTTCACTTTAATTTCATCATTTAACGGAAAGGTTGACAAATTTCATGTCACTCAATGGAAACATCATCATGCCAGCAATATATGGTACGATGAGCAGCACGGGAAAGAAGTGCAGACAACATCAATTCTCAGATAATCTTCTGAGAGAAGGAGAAGAAGATACCTTCACCCGATAACCACGCTCCATCATTCTCTTAGCCATGTCTGCTTTCATTTGAAGGTCTTTTTGTTCCTGTAAACAGAAGCAGTAGGTAAAAGTAAAATATCATCTATTCATATCCTGAAAATTATAATTTAACAAATGCAGATATTCATCATTTCTTAATTTTTTTATCAATTTATGATAATTTTATTCCTTTATTTATTTAATTAATTACAAAAGTAAACTAGAGCTAAGTGTAACTGCAAATCTTCGAGATTCAAGAGTGAGGATACTAGTTGAGTATGAAACAACCACTTTGTGCAAATAATGCCAAGTTATGTATATATCAAGGCACCCTCCGAGCACTACACACTCTGCACAGATGGACCAACACTAGGGTAATGGCCTTTTTTCATAATAATATTAAATGATTTTAACAGCCATATATTGTAGTTTATTATTGTTTTCGAATCTTGAAGCACACGAATTGATGGAGATCAATGGCAACAATCTTGAAAAGTGTGTAAAAGGCGCAAAAAGAAGGGTTCTAGGGCTCAAACCTTGATTTGGTATATGCTAGATGATGTGGAGTCCAGATGGAGTTTTAAATTGGGAGTTTCAAGATTCAAGAGTGAGGATACTTATGAAACAACCACTTTGTGCACCCTCCGAGCGCTGCACAGTCTGCACAGACGGACCAACTGCCAGGGTAATTGCCATTTTCATTATAATATTAAATGATTTCGACAGTCCATATTGTTGTCTATTATTGTTTTTGAATGTTGAAGCACATGAAGTGATGGAGATCAATGGTAACAATCTTTAAAACTGTATAAAAGGTGCAAACTAAGGCTCAAGCCTTAATTTGGCATATGCTAGATGATGTGGAGTTTTAAATTGGGAGTTTTGGACAACTTTTATCTACTTTTATTATGCTATTTAGTATTGATTACCTCAATTATGGGGTAATCCAAGAGTCAAGTATTGATTGCCTCAATTATGAGGTAATCCAAGAGTCAAGTATTGATTACCCCAATTATAGGGTAATTCAAAAATCACCAGTTACACTCCCAGAATGCTATAAGAAGGATAGGATGTAAGTTTGGTGAGGTAGGGAATGAATGAATAAAATATTTGTGAAATTTCTTTGTGAGTGATTCACAAAATATGAAGGTGTGAGGCCTTTTGGCTTTTGTCACTTTGTATTTCCATGGGATGCGTTCCCCTATTGAGCGCTCTTCAATACATTCTTACTTGTCCAAAAAAAAAAAAAACATGGACAGATCAAAATAACAAATTTTGGGATATAGATATGTATATATATTGTTGACCTAAAAGTTTCTTACCTACGAACATTTTGATGTAACAAATCATTGAAGGTGTTGGTATTTAATACCTACTTGAGTTTGTGCTACACAGGTTAGACATGTGTGAAAACTCAAGATGAGCTACAGGGGCCAGGATCAAAGTCTTTTTTTTCATACTCCAAAGGTTTGGAATGGTCGGGAAAACATTTTGGTGCTTGGCTTAGATAAGTTCAGGTCCGGATAGCTTTGTCAGGTATACCGGTCTGGAACGGACTTGACTATGTTGTAGTAAAGGTCTGTTTACAAGCTTCACTAAGTACTAGTTCAGGAGTTCAGGCCTGAAGGCGCTGTTGAACTATATGGTGCCGGATGATAGATCAGTGGCAAAGACCAAGAAGGATCCAAAACTTAAAGATTTAAAGCTCAAAGATATTAAAGACGTAGGAAAAGGACCTCTTAAGCAGAAATCCATGAGTCAATATGAGCAGGACATGAACAAGTCAACCCATTAACATCATTGAAGATCAAGATATGTGGTAGATAGGCTTGGGTGAGTGATTAAATTTCTTGTAAAGTTAATCTTGAAATATCTCACTTTTTTTTTTGATTAGTAAAATATATTAGAAAAGCATTTAAATTATTTAATTAAATAGTTATTTACTAATACTGACTGATGGAGTGGGGATTCGAACCTAGGCCTTTGGTCACAAGCAACACGCCCTACCACTGGGCTATCACACCACATCCAATTTTATGCAAATGATCTTATCTTATACTGGATACTATCATACTAAAATTGTGAGTTTTAATGGAGTGAACAATGAATGTGCTTGTTTTTCAGCTGATCTTGTCTAGTTAGGGTACATCTAATAATTCTGACTGAAGGTTTTGCACACTTCTTAGTATTTCTTGCTTCATAGATTTCATATGTAGCTTTCTTATGGTATCATTTTGCTTATTACACTAGCAGATTTCGACAAAGTTGATATTGACACAAATGAGACTATATCTTACAAACGCACGAATCCATTGATAAAAATGTCGAGAAAATGCCTTCATGCTTTCAGAAAGACGCGGAAAAGTGCAATGCAGGAATCAACATGCCAGTGCCCTAGCGGTACCAGGCCCCTACTTTCCAAAGGGAGGTCAGGGGTTTAAGCCTCAATGGAGGCATGTGTGTGTGAGTACCAACTAAGAAAGAAAAAAAAAAGTGCAATGCAGGAGTTCAAACTTGTGAGCAAACAAGGGAGAAGGCTGAAGTTGTATAAAAAACGAGCTTACAAACTTAGATTGAGGGATACTATTTATGTTCTGAACTTCTGCTACTTTTTAAAGTTTAATTTCTTCTAGTATTGTGAGCAAAGCTTAAGACAGATAAAACAATGGAGGTTTTTACTCCTAGGTAATTTAATTTCCTCTAATCTTTAAGAGTCATAAAAAATGGACTTTTACTCTACTAAATGGAGCTTATAGATAATATCTGAGTACACAAAATGATCCCAACTAGGTTTATCATGGAAATCACAAAAAAGATGGAAACATTGCAGCATTGATTTTATTTTCAAAACAGCATCTCAGTGGAAGAGATCAATCATGGATGCTTGTATTTCTTCCAATGTTCTTCATTTTGTCTCTGGCACCAGGATTGCAACAAATACAACGATTAAACCCCAAAAAAATTGTGTACATGAAGAATACTCCTGAAACAGTGTGGCCTTATTAGTATCATGATATATATATAAATATATATATATATATAGAGAGAGAGAGAGAGGCATCACCTGCTGAGCTCCATTCAAATAAGAAGTTATAAGAATAGGAAACAACCCAAGAAC
>JAOTQH010229482.1:0-23797 GCA_025631255.1 Cornus kousa
CAACACAACACAGTGATTCAGCCGAGTCAAACCATATGGATTAACAAAAAGACAGAGACTTCAAATCTGCTGAGTCAAACCGTAGACTTACAAAAGGCAGTGTAAATAAGCTTATTTATTACACACATCACACAACATTTAAACCTCGAGTGGGGTCCAACAAGTTAACCAGAGATTAGAACCAGGGTTAAAAACGCCAAGTGGTTAAGAAGGACAACCACAAAAACCCAGATTTTTATCATCTTCAGTCATCACTACTCATCATCATCATCACCACCAAAAAAAAAAAAAAAAATTAGAAATAAAAAAACAACCATCTTCTCTCTATTCCAATCTCTCTCCTCTCTCTTTCTCTCTCTAAAACTTCCTACCCATCTTTCATTTCTCTAATCCATGGATATAGATATCCTTGTTTTGCGCACAACCCTAACTCTAATCAACTCTTAAAGACCCCTTCACTGTTTATGCTTCAACCATGGATATCATAACCCCCACCACCGTCCACACAGCCGCTGCCACCATCGGACCAGCCACAACCGGCGGCGTCAAAACCCCAGAAGCTGAAACCGAGACACCCACACGGATCCAACCCATCAAGCCCTTATCGTTCACCAACGGCGTACTCAAGCGCCACCACCCCCTCCACCACCACCAGCTCAACTCTCCGCCGGTGGTTGTCACTTACAAAGAATGTCTGAAGAATCACGCGGCTAGCCTCGGTGGACACGCTCTCGACGGATGCGGTGAGTTCATGCCTTCCCCCACCGCCTCCCCCACCGACCCCACCTCGCTAAAATGCGCCGCTTGCGGCTGCCACCGCAACTTCCACCGCCGTGATCCCGAAGACCCACTTCCCCATTCGGTGGCAACACCACAGCATGTTATCGAGTACCAGTCGCATCACCGCCACCACCCACCACCGCCTCCGCCCCCACGCGGCGGAGGTGGCCACAGCAGCCCCGATTCCCCATCTCCACCTCCGATCTCCTCCTCGTACTACCCCTCCGCACCCCACATGCTCCTCGCCCTCTCCGCCGGCCTCTCCAGCCACCCGGCCGAAAACACCACCGCGGCGGCGACAACTCCCATTGCAGTCACACCCAACAGCCGGAAAAGGTTCCGGACAAAATTCACACAAGATCAGAAGGACAAAATGCACCAATTCGCTGAGAAAGTCGGGTGGAAGATTCAGAAGAGGGACGAAGACTTGATCGCAGAGTTCTGCAGCGAAATCGGAGTTGACAGAAGCGTGTTGAAGGTTTGGATGCACAACAACAAGAACACTATCGGAAAAAGAGATGGGAGCAACAGCTTCAACGGTATTGCTAATATTACAAACGGTGCTGATCAGAATGAGAACACCACCACTCACTACCACACCCACCACCAAAACACTGACCACACCACCCCCACCATCACCACCACCGCCGCCACCACCACCACCAACAATGGGGAAAACATAAGCCATCACCACCACCACAACAACAACAACAATGACAGTGTTGTTCTTCCTCCTAATGTTGTTGCCACTAATGGGTCATCTTCTTCTTCTTGATCTTTGATGATGAATAATAAGTACTACTACTAGTAGATAGTGAGGGGAAAAAAGCTGGTACTATATATTAGTTAATTTACCTATTTGTTAGTAGTTTTTATTAATGGGTAGTTTTAATTTTCACTTTAATTGTTGAGCATAACAATGGAGAGAGATTGTTCAACATTTCTTGTTGTTTCAGTGCTTCAATTTACTAATCTTCTTGCTTCTTCTCTTACATTTTTTTTTATTGGGTTATTTAAATTTTTTTTTTTTTAATTTTTTTAAATTTTGATGGTATTGTTAATTAATTGATGATCATTTGGTATGATGCTTCACTTTTCATCAGTTTTGGGGATTAATGTTGATGGGTTAGTGGGGATCATGAATTGTTAATGTTATTTTATTCAGTTCTCTGCTTGCAATATGGTAAAGTAATCACTCTCTTTGCCTTTTTCTAATTTCTGAATTTTGTTTCAGAGAGAGAATAATATTGTCTGAGATGAAGCAGCAAAAAGTGGTGTATAGTATGAATGTGGGATGTTAGATATATACATATATTATTTTAATGCCATCTTTATTAGTAGTTCTTTTTCCTGTAGGGAAGATACAGAAATTGATTAATGTTGCTATTATTTATATTCCTAATGTTTGATATTAATTTAGAAGTTAATGTAGGTATCTTTTTTTTTTTTTTTTGTGCCTTTTGTCACTTCAGTGCTCTTCACTTTATCTGATTTCTATTACAAATGGATAAGAACAATGTAGGTGGCTTTTTTTTTTTGTTACATATCTATAGTTTTAGAAATTCTTTGCTTTGTCAGTTGCCATTAATCTACATTAGGCACTCTCTTGAATGTTCTTCACTCTCTCCAAATTAGGTACTTATATATATATATATATATATATATATATATATAAAGAGTTTATTAATTGCTCAAAGATCACAAGACTGTGTCATTACAGAATTTGTGTAGGATTAGATGCATGCATGGTTAGGGATGTGTTTTTAGAGTGGTGTTACGTAGTTAATAGTAAGCATTATATGTAAATGTGTTGTGGATAACTTGCGAATGAGGTTAGGTGGTTGTGATTTGGAATAAACCATATATATTAGTATAATTATATATATATAATATTGAATTGGTAAACTAATAGATGGTCTAACCTCTAGGTTTGGTCTAGTGTTGATGATTGATTACCTCATCCATTAGTCGAATGTTGTTTGTTATAATAATATTTAATTGAATAGGTAAGTGGTACTAATAGACTAATAGATGGTGTAACCTCTTGGATTTGTGTTCCTAATTTTGATGATTTAACTTTCCTTAAAAGGGAAGGAGTGTTGATTATGATTGGACCATGACGAAAGGATTGGGTGTCTTGTCCATCACACCACCTCTGTCTCTCTCTCTCTCTCTCTCTCTCCTGCGTGCTGTGTTCTGGTGTTTGGTGATTTGGTGAAGTCAGTGATCTTTGTTTTTGTTGCAGGGTTACATATATATATATATATATAGAGAGAGATATATGTATGTATATATACAAGTTGTGTTGTGTGTCTGATGAGCCTGTGGCCCAACAACCCTATTAACCATGGAGTGTGGGTCGTCGGTCCTTTCATAAATTCAGACAGTGGGTAATTAGCTGGATATGTGGGGTTCGTACGATATGTTCGAAAATCATGATTATTGTGATTCTATCATTGTTGTCTTAATACATTACTCGTCCATTTAAATTATTGAGGATTGCTTTTGGTTGTCCAATATTATCTATCATCCCTTCAAAATAGACCGACCCACCCGTTTAATTTTTTATTTTTATTTTTTTTTTCAAAATGCTTTAATTTCATGTAAGTTTTGTTTTAAAGTAAATTATATTTTGTAGAATAGAAAAAAAGTAATTAATGAGACTTAAAATAATTAATGAGGAGAGTGACTGTGAAATGACAGTTACTTAGTATTCCTCTAAATAAAATGGTGTTTATCTTTTGTATTCATACATACAATACACGATTTATTTTGGTAAGATTCAAGATTCGTTTGTACTTATAAATTTGGATTCAAATTATATCAAACTCGTTAAAATGTACTCTGCATTGATCAGATCCTGGATCGAACTCGCTGTAAAACTCTAATTTCAAGTGAGCTTGTATAAATATGCTTTGGAGATTTTCAACCTCTTCAGGAATGGATGATTTCCAATAGTTAGACATATAATGACGTGACACATATTTGATCGTTGGATGAAGTCTTGGAAATATTTGGAGAGGATCTAAATTTCTCACCACTGCCTATTATCATTCGTTAAATTAGGTAGGTTATATGTCATCTTGTGCAGGAATTTTTTAAAAATTCATAGTATGTATGATTATCCCAACTTATTATTTAAAAGAAATAAATGTTTTACACGAGTTATTGGTATAAGTTTGTTTTAAACACTTGCATCCCAATTTCGTTCATAAAAAGTAAATTAGGCAGGTTCCACCTAAATTTGTAGAAGGGTGAGATGTGGGTGAGTTTGAAACGAGGACCATAATTAGATGAGATTACAAATGTGGAAGAGTAATGATTTCAGCATACAACATGACTTTTAATTATGGGCAGTGTTGGAAATTTATCAGCATTCTTTTTCCTTCTTTTTTAACAACTTAAAAAAAAAAAAAATCAAATCGGTGATCGAATTTTGAAGTCTAACCGAGAATAAGTGTGTATGCAAGAGATAAGGCCGCTTCTACTTCTCCTCTGTTCTCTCTCTACCCTTTCTCTCTCTTTTAGCCGTTCGTCCCCATTCTGTTTTGTTCCCCGCTCCCTTCCAGGGGAGTTTTCACATTTTTTTTTTTGTGTGGCTAGATTTGTTCTTGTTTAGTTTGTTTTCAGCTCGACAAGGCGGATCTGTTGTTTTCCCTTCGGCTAGATCTCTGATCTACGTCGATTTTTGTTTTTCCCGACTTGATTTGATCTTGTGCGAGGTTGGGTGCATGGAGGTGTCGTGTGGATTCAGTTTTGGAGCTTTTGCTTTGATGATGACCTAAACTTTGATCACTTCAGTTGTTACTCTTCTCTTTTGATTGTTTCCGTTCGAAAGCATCAACAAATTTGGAGCAATTCTTTATTTTTCTTGTTTTGCTTCAAGAATTGTATGCCTTTATTTTGCTTGGCTTATGCGTCTGTATTACCATTTTGACTTCGTCTTTATGCCTTTCAAATGAAAAAAAATAAAAAAAATGTATTTATTGTGAAGTTGAAAATTAATAAAAGAAAAGAAAGATAGATAACAAAGGAGTAATTCTTTGATGGTCATGATTACAGTTGATGATAATAGTGAGACACCCATTTTACTAGTAAAATAGAATGCCATATTTCCACACGGCAGGTTCAGTATTATCAGACATAGCATATGTTGGACATGTGGGTTGTGACGTAACCACAATATTATTGATGGACCACTATTTTTAATCAAGAGATCTAACCCTAAAGTCTTTGGTACCATATCTTATTCGGATCCTCCATGGACTCCTTTCATAAATTATGGTAAAATATAGTGGGCCGTTGTAGTGATTTACTGGTGTACCCTTTGTCCTAATTAAACACTCCATGGACTTGGATTGGTCTTTTATAGGACGAAGATCAGTGGAAGCACATCATTGAGACTGTTAGAGGTTGCTTATTCCTCCATCTGTGTCACATCAAGTATTTATTTGAAAACATAATTTACAGTGACGTTATTAATTGCATACGGATGAATGTCGGTATAAATCAATTTACTTAGATTATTCAAGGGGGTATATAACTGTATCGAACTTTTAAAAAAAGATTATGAACGCGATATAACGAATCATACTTAAAATATATCTAAATCATGGTTCGCAATATCGATTGTGGTTGTGGTATAACGAATTCGAATAAAATCAGTATTGACTGGCCAAATCGGCCAGTATGAGAGTCTTGAAAAAGGATCGCGTATCGACGATACAACGAACCATGATCTAAATAAGTAGGATGATTCAACCACAACGAGAGACTATGATGCTTTACACTTATTAAGTATTATTAGTAATTCTTTGGATTTGAGTTTCTTTCCAACTTCAACTGAGTGAAATAATTTTTTAAAAATACTATTGGAGTTTGAATAGTTCGAAAAGTTTCCTACAAAAATATATAGCAATATTTTACTTTTTACCGGCAAGTTTTATGAATTTATAGCAATGCCTTTCAATTCTTGCAAGTTTCATGCATTCCAAACCTTGGAAAAGTAATTTTTTATTACTCTCTTGAATTTTTTTTAGTCTAATAAAATGAATTTTGAATTATTTTTATTTTTCTTTCATTTACTTGGGTTTCTTTTACTTCCATTTCGCATCTAACCAAATATACCCTTTCATTCTAATTGATAAGTGTAACATGGACTTGGGTGGTATCAAATAATACTATGATTATAAATTTTATTGTTATTATTAGTATAATTTATCTTGATAAGAAATACCTTCATACACTCACTTGCCCACTTGCTTATATGAGAACTAGATCTTTTATTTTGAAAGGCAAATAAACTACATCTTTTGGTCTCTTAATATTAAAACAGGATAGTCAAAGATGCGATTTATAAAGTATAATAGAAAATACTGTAATTTTGATGTTAATGAAACTATGAGAAAAGTTCCCAAAAAAAAATACTACGAGAAAACTAGGCCTTTTTATTTATTATTATTATTTTATAAGTGCTGAAATTTAAATTCAACTTTTAAATGTCCAACTACTCTATTTAGTTTCAATGCAATATGGGATAAAATTGTAGTAATGGCCAAAAGTAGGCTGTTTTTATTTATTTATTAATAAATGCTGAAAATCAAATTTAATTTTTAAATATCTGACTACTCTTAAGTTTCCATGCAATATGTAATCAAATAGTAGTAATGACAAAAAGTTGAGGCAATGCTATATTTTTATTGCTGGGTGAAATCTTAAATATTGGCCAACTTACCACTTACATCACCCCTATTTGATTTTTGGATTTGAGAAGAGTTGAGCGCTCGAATCGATGAAGAGATATGTTGTGAGTTTGGTACATTAGTTAGTTGGTAGAGTCCCTCCATTTTACATAAGAGGTTGAGTGTTCAAAACCGCTTAAGTGACATGTTGTGATTGAGATACTTTAACTTTTCAGAATATATATATTAGGTTAATACTATCCAATTTAACTTTTGAATAATGATGAATAAAGGGAAGCAAGTTAAAGGGAAAGCACAACACTCAGATCATTTTCATTGAAGCCATAGATTTAAGGCATGTGATTGATAAAGGAGAAAGAAGTAATTTGTGGAACCAAAAATAGGATATAGGATGGTTCATTTCACAATTATGCTATTTGGCGACTTTATAGAGTCTGTGATAAACAAAAGAGAAAGGACTAAGCAAGCCATGGATTCATTGTCTAACCAAACTAGGATATTTGGAATTGGATGGTCCCTTTTACTTTCATGTAGTATAATGTCTATAGAGATCGAGTCGTGTGATTATCTCTTGATGCCAAACAACAATGTCACACATATGGTTGAGGTTCAAGCTCTTAAACCCATCATATAGGAAAAGATATATATGTACTAAATTGATAGAAAGTCGGTCCTGATAATTCGGAATGCTTTTATATGAGTAAAGATGTGAGCCTCACTAATAATGCGATTACGCTAATGTTATGTTTGAAAGTATTAAATCGGTGGCTTAAATTTAAATTTAAAATAAATTTAGTTAAAAAAATTTCTGATCCTGATTGAATTGATACTCTCAAACCCAACATAAATAATTTTGAATGGGACTTTGTATTGCATTCATCAATCCAAATGTCCAAATGGAGTGTGTGTAGTTTTTATTTAGGGAATTTTTGTGGTGAATAAAAAATATGTTTATAATTTTAATAATAAAAAAACCCGAAAGCTCCGTTGGAGTAGCTCAGTTGGCTAGGGGCGTGTGGCTCTTAACCACAAGATCGAAGGTTCAAGCCCTTCTTCTAGCGTTATTTTTGAATTACTACAAAGATATCATATTTTTACCTTCCCCATTACTATCACATTTACATCTTTTATCAGTCTTTATAATATAACTTCTATGGTTTTTACTGCAAGGTTAAAATGCAGAACAATCTAGTAGTAGTAAAAAATGCCTAATATGGCAGTAAGATACAGAATTGACTGATGTGATTCGGGGGAAAAAATAAAATAAAATTGCAAATAATAGTTTTTTTATTGTTTTATTTTTATTTTTTATTTTTATCTTTGTAGCAATTGGTGCTAATCACGTTGGATTGACATGACCCTCAAAATAAAAGATAAACATGTTGGTTATTTTATTTATTTATTTATTATTTTTTAAAATCATTTTTATAGTGTTTGTGTAGCTTTTTTCTTGAATTATCATACCACCTTTGTGTTTTGAGCTGTGACATTGTGCCTTTATTAGTGTTGTCAAACCAAGTAAAAAGGTTGTGGATGTGAACTAATCACTCACGTGAGTAGTAAAGATTATAGTAAAGATTATCATACCATGCTTCGCACAAAAATTAAATAACACACTTTTCTTGAGTTGCTCTACGGATACGAAGTTGCAATTGATAGTTTTTATTAGTTTGTGAACTACATTAATTTGGATTTATGAAAAAAGAAATACAATTGATAAAATAAGTGCGCATTTGAAAATCACGAGTTTATAATGTTCGATCGACATGGCCTGAAAAATAAAAGATAAATACAATGATCATTCTTTTGTCTAAATCCAACTTATATTATTTGTGTAGATTTATTTTTGAAGTTGTGACATAGTATATTCTAACTAGTGTTGTTAAACCAAGTAAAAGGGAGTGGAGGTGAAGTCCTAATCACTCGCATAAATAGTAAGATTATCAGACCATGCTTCACACAAAAATGAAATAACACACGTCCATGAGTTGCACTATGAATATAAAGATACAATTGACAATTTTTATTAGATAATATAACAAGTACTACTCGATTATTGAGTATCTTTTAGTTTGGATTCATAGAAAAGGTGATACAACTGATAAAATAAGTACTTTAAAATTGTTGGACCGACGTGACCCCAAAAATAAAAGATAAATGTGATACTCTTTTTTTTTTTTTTTTTAGTAAATAATGTTTATATTGTATGTGTAGCTTTATTGTTGAATTACTAGACCACAACACCAATAACACTATTGTCTAGTGTTGTCAAACCAAGTGAAAAGTGAGAGTAGGTAAATTTCAAATCACACACATAAATAGTAAGGGCACAAAAATGAAACAACACAACTCCATGAGTTGCGCTATGGGATGAGGAAATTGCAATATCGTCTGTAAATGTAATATACATACATATACATACATATATATATATATAGTTTACTTTAATGTGTATGGGTAGCATGTGTAAAGAAACAAAAAAAACAAGAAAAGTGCAGAGTGGGGAGGACCATACTTTAGACACATGAGTTGTATGATATTTAATTTGGACACTGATGGGCAGTTACTGATCCAAACACATCATGGTTTGGAGGGTTATCTTCATTGGATTCTTAAATTGACTCTTTCATCAATGACTACTATCTTTTTTATAGGTCATTGTCATTTTTGAAACAGCCCTCATTGCCCTAATCACACTTAACCCATAAATTTGATTTTTCCTAATTAGTTTTATAATTTTAAATAAGATTTATCCCTCACATTTTAAAGGGAAAAAAAAGGATTGAGAATTTAAGAAAGGAGCACTAATTGCAAGGGCTTTTGAGGACCACAACACCACTTGAATTCAAGGGATTTTAATTTGTGGTCCAACTTTTCTCAGGTCATACACATTATCTATTTATGTATACACACATTGTATTGTTGAATGCCATAAATTTCATAGTCCTAAACACATGGTGTCTACAAACATATTAATTTCGCTATTCAAAAATCTTACCATTGGATAGCATGCATTGATACATTAACAATTAATCTCTGTCCCATACCTCCAAAAAAAAAAAGAAAAAAAAAAATAATAACAATAACTCGTGTCGCTTTCTCGTAAAAGATTTCTACCACCTTTTTTTTTTCTTCTTAATTGGTACTCACACACACATGCCTCCACCGAGGCTCGAACCCCTGACCTCCCTTTGACAAGTAGGAGCTTGGTACCTCCACCTGTTTGAATAATGTCACTTTAAATTCGAATTGTTCAATTTATTTTACACATTTGAAAAGAATCATATGCATCTAATAGGTGATTTTTAAATCCATGAAATTTGCCACTTCAACATTTATATTAAAAACGAAAAAGAAAATTATTCCTAGTATTTTAATTTTCAAGTTTTAATTATTGAATAATGAGATGAAAACCCTAGATCAATAGTTTGAAGATCTATCCAAGCCCAAAAAGAATCAAGTTGCAGACGAAGACCCATGTGAGAAGAAAGTAGGGTGAGCCTATTTGCCTAACCCAACATGTGAAAGATCAGTTGTCACACAGTTGGGCATTTTTGGAATCAATAGAGACAGTGCTATCATGTTATAGACCTAAGGGGTACCATAACTAGTACGGCAAACAAATAATAGCTCAACTTGATCTTGCTTTTCATAATCACATTTGCACATGTTGGGCCAACCTTTAATAGAGACTTAGACCCTAATGGTGATAGTTGACTGTACATTGCAATCGCGGCGGCACAATTTAGTGTTCCAATTAGGATGGATGGGACGACATGGAGTCTACTCAAAAGTCGTTAGGGACTATGACTTAATGTTTGACTTAACATTATTTTATACAAAGTGATTGTTTTCATATTTAAACTTACAATTTGTTCTATTAGAGTTCTAACTTTCATCTTGCTATATCTAGAGCACCAAATTGACGTTTTGGATTTAGACATGAAGAAGAATTAGTTCAAACGATGCTCCCCAACATTTAAGTATTTGTAATTTGTAATTTGATTTGGTACTCTGGATTTTTTTAGGGCCAATTGGCGGGGTAATATTTGGTCAGTTTACCTACTTTTAGTATGTGATTTCATGATTGCTCCTCCATAATTCCATTAACTGGGGTTTCTCTCCTATTGTCTAATTAATAGTGTAATATGTCAATAAAGTTGGGCCTTGAGTTGGGCTGGTCTTGGTTCATGAATTACAGTCCGACTTGTAGGCTTCATAGTCCATGGGCCAATGTTTGTTTCTCCTTTAAAAGTTCATATCAACCCAAGAATGAAGAAGCCCACTAGGGTCTTTGCAAACTTTTTCTTGGCCCCTTTCAACATTTTTATTTTTATTTTTAGTTTTTATTTTTATTATTTTTTTATTGTTATTTTGGGTGGGAGGGGATGGGGCTAATTGAATGATCAAAATTCTATTAATTTAAGAAATCTTACTCACTCCATTTAGAAAATTGAAATGGGATCCTCTACGATGTGCTGTATCGATTCGTTCAATGCAGTATGATTTCTTGTGACCCATCTAATATAGTAAAACACATATAGCATATTTCAAAGATCTCAAGTATAAAAATAACTTACAAGAATTTCATTTTGGTCTCGAACATTCAATACTACGACCAAGGATATATCATCTAATTTTCCCTTTATTCATTGTTTTTCTTTAATTTCTTCTTGAATGTGGGCTTTGTTTTGATGTAGAGATCAAAAATTTTTGCAGGAAAATGATTAATTCTCGAGAAAAACTACATTAAAACAAGGGAAACGTAAAATAAGCTAAAAAAATAAATAAATAAAATCAAAATGTACAGTTTTGTAAGCCATGTTCACAGGACCTACAAAGTGTACTACCACATATGCAATCATATGATCAGTTCCTTTACCAAAAAAAGAAAAAAATTCATCTGAATTCTTCATGACTTTAGATGGTGTAGCAAAGGATATAGTGATTGAATTGTTGAGAGGATATTCTCAATAATTCAAATCGAACTATGATCAAAAAAGAAAAAAAAAAGAAAGTACCATAAAATATCAAGTTAGGTTTTAGCTAAAAATAAGTGAAGATACTCTGTTTCTAGATGATTTACATATTACCTAGTCGAAAGCATATATTCATAGTCCAAACATGCACTTTTGATATTACAGATTTGACTTCTACCCAATTCAAATGAACAAGTACCTAAGCTTAGTTACTTGAATACTACCTAACTTGATCTTTTCTGCTTTAACAGCTCACATGAAAACATATGCGCATTTGATCATGATGAATTTGAATATATATATGTTCTATATGAAAATAAAATGAGAAATTTTATAGTTCAGGAATTGCATTCTTCACTTATCTTTATCACATGATCTTAATAGCCCAAATTTAAATGATTGTTTCCACTTGTGTTGTACCTACTGAATGATAGATCCTAGGGTTTTATCTCTCTAATGTATCGCAAGGTGCATAAAAAATCAGTTGGACTGGTAAATCTGACCAGAAGGTTTGGTTCGATTTTTTCACCGTTCCAAATTTTTGGAACTGTTTGAAGGAAAGAGGAAAGACTTCAGCGCACTGGTGATACCATGTCACTAGTATAATCAAACAACTATTAGGTTGATACGGTGAGTCGTTGATGGTACTTTTCCTTAAATCGTGGTCCTTAATTGGTGCCACTAATTTTCTTTAATTGGGAATTTTTCTTAATTAGGGCAACATTGTATCTATTTATTGTGCTGCTGTGATTTTCGTTGAGACACCAATGGTGACTCATTATTTCAATGAATCATTTCTCCGGACTCAACATACTACTAAATAAGAAGAACTTTCCATCTCTTCTCTCGTAAACTAGAGTGGCTGAACCACGTAATATATTCTTGTGTTGTTCCTTCTTTAATTATCCGTTCAATCTTATATTATTCTACAGACTATATTGTTACATAAGCAAAAATACATTTTTCTTACTCTTATGTGGTTCCTTCTTTACTTCCCTCTTCAATCTTATATTATTCTACAAATTATATTACTGTCTGTCAGGTAAGTGAAAATGCATTCATTTTATTAGTGGATCTCATCGCTGCAAATGTTAGCATGTAACCAATCTCTGATACTATTTCATCGATATTTCAGGAACATTAAGTATTTCAATGTATGGGTGAAAATATTTTTACAGTGGTTAAAATGTGCGCGCTACTGTGTGACTGTGTGTATCACTGTACCCAACGAAGGGAAAAGGGATATAACAGTGCTAACAGTTTACTACTTGATTAACCCCAATGTTCCTTTAGGCCTTTCCAACTAGATTCTTCATTAGTTAATTCCCTTAAGAAACCAAACTCAAGACCTACTGCAAAGTGGGTTTCAGTTTAAGCTGTAATCAGCTTTGAACTACATTATTAAAGAACAAGTCCAACATAACAACCAACATGATTAGATATGTGGGCCCAATTAAACTTGATAAAAATACTCACTGATCTTTTGAGATGGATTAGACTATTTCATTCAATATAATTGACCAAGATTTTCACCCCAAAATTATAAATAAAAACAGGTTATATATAAGAAGGGTTCAAATGAGTCTTTGTAGTATACCCCTATGCCTCTAGCCCAGATTTTAGAGTTTGAATAACATTAAGGGCATGCTATAAATATTAGAGTGTTTGTTTACTTTAACTTTCAGTATAATATACTAGATGGAATAAGTGAAATTATATTTGCATAATCAAACTTTGGGTTCCTTGATTAACACATACATGAACCAAAGATGTTTCTTACTTTTCTTTTTCTATTTTTACTTTTTACCTTTTCTTTTAGTAAATCATCCGCTCACACGTACTATTGTTCCTAGTTTTCAATCTTTCTTTTGAAAAATAGAGGAGATACCACTGAAAAAGCAGTCAACTGTAGTACTTCCTCTTTTCTTCTTTCTTCTTTCTTCTTTTCTTCTCGGAGTTGTTACAAATTTCCTTGCTCGAACAAAATTGATAGGCTAAGTTGATTAGGTATTCCTATATCATTCAACTTTAGCTGCACATGATGCATCGGATGAAGACATAAAGGAAAGATAAGAATGTTCTAGGAGCATAACCCTACCCTTTCAAACGAATAATTAGGGAAAGAAGCACATGGTTCATCAAGGAAGACACATGAAAAATCAGCTGATCACATCAAACAACAACTTCAATACAGACACATCTAAGATCCATAACTTTTCCCATCTTTTAGTCCTCCTTTCCTCAGATAGATTTTTCTTTCCACATAGTAAAAAAAATAAATAAATCATGAACCAGAGACATCATAGCATCTGAATTCTCTCTTTGTGCTTATTCCATTCGCTTAATGAAAAGAAAGAGAATCACAACAACATCAACCAAGTCTTTTTCTAATTACTTGGAGTCGGCTAATGAAAACATATTGAATCATGATTTATAATTCTTCAATAACACAAGATATTTCCCTTTCTTGCATGAGATATAATTATCATAGAGCAATTAAAGAAAGTCAAGTTCATCAAGCTTGAAAAATATTACAGAAATCTCGATCACAACACAGAAATGGAAAAAAAAAAAAAAAAAAAAAAAAAAAACCAAAAACCCAAAACACTCATATCATAGAAATTAAGCAATGGGAAATGGAAAAGTACAACAAGTCCATTCATAATAAGAACCTCCTCACACACGTACACACAAACACATATACACACACGCAAATTCTTATTCCCATTCCAATATTTCCCATTTTAAGAATGCGAAGAACACTCGGACACTACCTCAGTTTCCACCTCCCTTCTGTGGAAGTTCCTGTGGCAGGTGCAGGCTGCACAAATGAGTGCACCGTCGGTCCCCTCCTCCCCACTGGCGATGAACTCCCTGCAGCCGTCAACAGCGTAGCCACCGGTGCTAGCGGCATGATTCTTCTGGCATTCTACATATCTCACACTCCTAATTGTCAAAGATGAAGTAGTGTTGCTTCTTGCAGCCTCATCTCTCTTCACAACCACCCTACACTTCTTCATTTCTTCACTTTCTTCCTCTCCAAACACTTTAGAGCTAAATTCACAATTCCCCAATTGGTTTTCTTGTCCAGAAGAAGGCATGAAGAGAGAGAGAGAGAGCAAAAGCTACCTCATTTTTTGGTTGATATCAAAACCCTAACCCTAGAAGGGATACTTATAGGCGGTAATTCTTTAATAGTGATTTCTTATCTTTTTTACATTAGTGACACGTCATCACTTTTCCAGCAATTAGTGTGTTTCTACTGTTCATTCATGATGATCATGTGGTCTTTACCAGTAAACCCATAGAAGGGTCGTTGTGAATTGATAATCCAACTGCTTGCTAACAACTAATTAGGATGGAACAAAAATAATTTTTGTCAAATATAATGCAAAACAGTAAAAAGATTAGAAAGGAATATATTAGGACCATACTTAGTGTTTGGTTTGTTATAGAAAAACCAGCTAAGCTGATTTCTGAAACTAATATTCTGTGGACCCTACAGTGATACTGAAGGGTAGGTACTATTATTTTCTAGATTGACCCATAATCAAGCTGTGCAAAATTAAAAAGTTATTAGATGGTCCGAATTGATGACATAATCAAACATGTTAATTTTTTTAATTTTTTAATTGATAAAAGTGATTGATAACTACAAATTGAAGGGTTTAATTTACAGACACTAATATAGTTACGAACTTAAAACTAACATACCATGGTAATTTACAGCTATTATTTGTATTTTTATTTGTATTTTTTTTTTTTATTTTTTTTTATTTTTTTATTTTTCATTTTTGGGAATTTTCCAAATGCATCGATTGCAAATCATGTCTTTTCACCTTTTCAAAAAAATTGCCAACATTCTTCCATTATTATTGAAAATTTTGGGAGAAGGGTTTTGGTGAATAATATCTATTTTTTCCAATTTAGGCTGATCATAGTCAGTGAAATAGTGATTAAAAAGGTTTTGATATCTGATGCTTGAATTGGACAATTTTGATTGTACTGTTTGGACATAAGTCATCAGCCCTTCTCTAGTAGAGTGATTAGCCAAGCTAGTTTATGTTATTTTCATGAAATAACTGAATCTCACCAAAATTTTCATTTGAAGAGAGAGATTGAGTTAACAAGTGAATGATCTATCAATCATAGCACCTTATTTTAGTATGGCATTGTTTGAAGAGAGAGGAATGTGTATAAACTTGTGCACTTTTACAACAAAAGTACAGTCGTTTCAGCAAGGGAGTCTACAAGTTGGGCAGAACAGAAATTAGCTGATCATGTGGTTTGGTGAGAGGAGTTCTTTCATCTATATATAGAATGACAATGTTGAAAATTGGTAAGATTACAGGGAGAATAAAATTAAAGTTTGTTTGATTTAGTTCTCTAAAATCAGTTTTTCAAGAATGAATAATTTTTAGGAATAATTTATTTATTTTGGGTGAGAAATAAAATTTGAGCTGATTTCATTTAGAAATCAACCAATATCCCAACTAGAATCCTGAACTTTTGTAAAGTCAGCAATCCCTCAACTGTCACACCCCAAATTTTAACACAAAGACTCTTTATCTTTTATGTAAAATCTGATGTATAACTTCCACCAATTCTCAACATACATCCATTATAAAATGTAACCATAATGAATCTCCATCATTCAATTTATTAAACATGAGTGTCTGACAAACATATATCAAATCCGTAAATAGAGGTGAAATTCCCTCTAACATAACAAAATATCTATGACCACTAAAACAACTCGATAAAGTTTCATAAAACATTAACTTTATTGCAATAATCATAATAAAGGAAAACCGAGCTAAAATCCGTCTTTGTCATGTGTCTTCATCACGTTCTTACTCTACGAGCACCTGAAATGTGATAATGGGGTGAGCTTACAAGCTTAGCAAGAAATGCTAAACACAATCATTGTTCAGCAAGCTAACCTTACTTTGTATTCTCATATATATAAGCAACTCAATAAATGCATTAATTAATTATGCATAACCCAGTTAATTATAAACTCAATAAATAACCATAAAAGGCTTTAGAGAAACTCTTCTACCCTTTTTTCCCCCTTCCTGTGAAGCTGACCACCATTGATGAGATCAAACTCAAGACTCTCACCTTATAGTTCTTAATTAACATTACTACACTAAGATAAATAGCAAATTTCATACTAATTAATCCGAATCTGTTTAAACCTGCAACAAAATTCCGAAATATTCTAGCCTTTCTATAGTACTGAAAATGTTATTTCGAATAAACAATGGATTTTAGCCAAAAACAACCTCAATCACAAGTTAGCAAAACATAACTAGCAGTCTCGATAGGTCATTTCTAATCGAATATGAGTCTATGAGTCTCAAGGGTCAAAACAAGCTCACCGAATTCAACATGCCTCTTTGAAATTTGGAGCCCAAACAGATCATATAAACTTCAGCAATAAGTTTTGCATGAACTAGTTGGTCCATAACTATTTGTTCAATACCTCACCAAATTTTAACAAAGCCTTAACCTTATCCATCTTGCCTCAATCCAAACAAATTTAATTAAAAAAATTCTAGTTAATTAACATTAAAATCTGAGAGATTAACATGGGAAATTCATGCCTAGCTAATAGGTAGTAGCTAGGCTAGTAGCATATATGTAAAGATTTTCAAGATATATGCTTAGTCTATATGTTCTATTATTTTATATTCTGAGCCCTTTGACCACCACCCTTTCAAATCAACAAAAAAATCTCCCTATGCCACAATGTAGCCTTTTGCAAGAATTTTATATGGTTTTTGAGTGAAACTTATTGTGATTTAACATTAGGTTAGGTAATGCAGTATGAGGCATTGATTGGTTAGACTTATATTAGAAATGTGTATCCAACTTTCGTTCTTCTTATTTTTGGTCACAATTGGATGGTTAATTAATTTTGCACCAAAATAGACATACCATAATTTAGTGACAAAAACTGAACCGAGTCCTGGATGCCCACCATTCAATCCTCATTTCAACAATGAGATATAGATTCCATGTATTTAGATAAATAATTGTCCTTTTTATAACCTTTTGCAGGTAGAAACATAATTTCTACTCTTGGTAATATTAGGCATCCTTTGTGAATTATTTTGGTTTTGGTTTGCTAGCTTTTGGAATGGATAAATAACAAAACAAAAATTTATTAATACATTTATATTATTGAGTTTAGTAAATGACAGCCTAGTTTGATCCCCCCTCTCCCCCCTATCCTCTCTCTCTCTCTCACACACACACACACAAACACTCACAATCAAATCTATCATGGGTGGAGGTTTGAACTTTTAAATTTGAATTCTAGGCCACCCACCTTATCTTTTTGGATGCTAGAGTATACTCAGTTGTTTGTGTGTGTGTGTGTGTGTGTGTGTGTGTTTTAGGTTAAAAGAAGTAACAAAGATTCCATATGGATTAATGTAACACGAAGATAATTAGAAATATTGTGTGTTCCATCGGATTTGAAAGTGAAAAAGTATCACTATGATGTAATTTTCTGTAACACTTATTCAATTAAAGTGAAAAAGTCTCACTATGATGTAGTTTTCTGTAACACTTATTCAATTAAGTGCATGTGATAACAAAATAAACTAAGAACACCAAAGTGATTTTTTTTTATTTTTTTATTTTTTTTCTAGTAGGTACTTACATACACTTATCTCTTTTGAGACTTAAACCCCTGACCTTCCTTTGAAAAGTAAGAGGCTAATACCGTTAGATCACTAACCCATTGATAAAGTGATAGATTTTCACTTATCAATGAAAATTTAAAATTTAAAAAGTATTAAAAAATCTAAATTTATAATTATCAATTAAAAAATACAGCACTTAAAATTAAGCTCTTAAAATTTTTAATATTTAATTTTCAATTTTATCTAAAGAAGTACTATTAAGTAGTGGTTTGGAAACACTATGTTTGTTCGAGGGATCTAACTAAACGAATAGAGATTGATTTGCAAGTTGCAACTCTATCAAAAAAAAAAGAAAAAAATTAAATAGGCAGCAAATTAAGTTAGAGGGAACTAATTATGTTAGGATAATGGTTTGGAGTACGAAAGTCAAATAAGTCTGAGTGATTTATGTGAGTAAGGATTAACATCATTATGATGTTATTAATATTCATGATGTCATGAAGATATCAGTCTTTACTCATATAAAATTAATTAGATGCGTCCGCCTGCTGGATTTCGCATCTTTACGCATTATGTTATTTATAATTAGCTTGTTAATTTAAATTCTCTTTTTGAGTCCCAAATCAATAACATCAGCAAATTAGGTTAGAGGAACTAATTTCAATAGAAACTTATTATGAACCAAAACAAAGAAGAAAGGGGAAAAAGGGCTTGGATTTGATAATGCAATTGAGGGTTGATGTGGACTTAAAGACGATTATATCATTGTGTTTTGTGAAGGGTAATGAAAGATGACGCAATTTGCTTCTCACCAACCCAACCCAACTTGTGGACTCCAAATAAAAAGAGTTTCTTGGTGGTCCTTGAATTAAAGCATCTTAGGCTTCTAAATCCACTTTTTCCATTGGATTAAAACTGAAATAACAAATCACCCAAAAAGTCACTAATAAACATTAATTGCAGTCGTTTATAGTGGTTTTAAATGGATGTGTTTACTTAGATCAAGAAACTTAATTAATTAGCTGGTGTTGATTGGTACTAGGGTACCTTTTTATAGGGGTCTAATAAATTACTTTTCATTTAATAATTTGGATTAAACTGACACAACAAATCACCAAAAAAAGTCCAATAATAAACAATATTAAGTACAGTCATATCGAAAGATTTAAATGGAAATGTTTATTTATACTACCTCTGTCCTTTATTAGTAGCTTATTTTTTTCTTTTTACATATACCAAATTAGTTATCCTCTTTGAAAAATCAAAACATCTTTTCATTATATTTTCATTATTATTCTTTATCTTTTTAAAAAATTTCAAACTTTAGTGTTATATATATTTAATGTTTGAAGGATAATTTAGTAATTTAAAAATGGAACAATACATTAATTGTATATCCCCTTAAAAAGTTATAAAATCAAGACAACTCGTAAGGGACAGAGGTAGTATAAAGAAACTTGGTGTCGATTGATGATTGGTGCAATTCAAGACTCATACACTTAAGTATAAACTATATTTTGCATATTCACTGTTATGAATCAATCAAATAGTTCCTCCATATGCCTATCATGACTTGTTAGATTGGACCCAGATTATATAATTAGATCTCAGTGCACAAATTCACTTAAAATTATTTATTGTAATCGTATCAACGTTGGCGTGGTGTAATAGACTGTTACAAACACTTTATCAAAATACATATAATATCAATTTTTGTGTTACAAATACTTTATCATTACAATAGTTACAAGGAATAATTTCTCATGTACGACATATCCATATTATTTTCATAGGATTTATACATGAATATATATAGTTTTGCTCTGTAGAGCATTTTTTTTTTTAATATTATATTCTAATTTCTTATTTATATTGAATAGTTTCACTTTGAATTTTTTATCTTTGATAAAAAAAATTCCAAAGATTGAAGAGATGATTAAGTTATTTTTATTTTACAAAGGCCCAATGATTAAGTTATTTTTATTTTACAAAGGCCCAAATTAAATTCCATGTAATTTTGCTCAAATTGGAAAAAACAAAACCAAGAAAATTTTATATTTCTTAAGGTTTGGTAGGTCTAATGCCATTTTCACCATCAGCTCAAGTCAAGACCCCATTCATGATCTCGTCTTTTCTCAAGATGTGAAAGTCATGGGACCACTGTTGTAGTAGGTTAGGGGCAAATATATCTGATTGCACTTTTTTCTTCTTCTTCTTCTATATATTATTTTATTTCTTTTATTATTATTATTATTATTTTTTTGGTTTTTGTTTTTATAAACAAAATAAAATTATCATTTACATGATTCAATAAATAACGAAGGAACGATTTCACTAATGTAGTTGAAATTCTTTGCCGTGTGAAGTGGTAAGATCGTTCAATACAGCACGCAAATTTTTTTTGCAAAGAATGTAAATAATAAGGGGCCCAAATATCATTGTTTCACCAAGAGGATTTTTGTGATTTCATTTTCCTTTCCCATCTGGAATGATTTAATTTCTTTTTCTTTGCATTACTTATTTCAAGTTATTTTCCAAAATCTAACAGAAAATGGAAAGATGTAATTTTGAGGGTATCTTTCTATTCTCTCATTCAAGTTTTTACTCCATGCACTGTGAAGATTTTAGGGACTCAATTTGGTCTCACCATGCAATTTGAAATGCTAAAAGCACTAGTCATTGATTAAATTTGATGCCATTATTGTTCACCAACCCTTCCTTCTCATTGATTTTTTTTTTTTTTTTTTTTTTTTGGGTTGGTAATTTTAAGTGAGTATAACCAAACAATAATGTGTCTAACAATTATTTGAATTGTACTTGCCTTTTTTAAGTGGTTTCGACTCTTTAAGGTTAAATTTTGAATGAAATGACAAGACAGCAGTAAACAATCGGTTAAAAGAAAATGATTCTTGTTTTGAAATCTGAATAAGTATAAGGGAGAAGGGTCGGGGATTTCACTGTAGGGTCCACAACCTCACTCTTGTACAGATTCGGATCTTTTGATTGAATTTCCCGATTTTTTATTAAAACATTAAAAATGTGGATGAAGGTTTCCTATATTTTTACTTTATAATTTTGTTTCTTGTCATTTGATTTACAATTTCATATCCAAGTTAAATCAGATTATAATCATGTGTCGATTCTACGAACATCTATGTAATTAAGAGAGAGAGAGAGTGTATGTGTGGGATTTGCACTCGTGCACACCCATGTGACAGGAGCTGGTACAATCAAAAGGAAATCCATTCTTAGTTGTCCATTCTTGTTACTAGTGCAGATGGTCGGAATTTTGATTGATTTTGACATAGGGTCCCAAAATGTAGCTCAAAGTCTGTAATAAGTACTGCTAAATTGTTAAAAAAAAAATAAAGATTTTGATTAGAATTGATAAATAAGATTAGTTCGAACCGACACTTTGAAAATGAGAAACTTTGAGTTTGAACCAATTTTTTTTTCTAATTTTAAATTGAAGACATTTACTAGTGTTTTAGGGCGGTTTGAGCTGTATTATTTCACTGTTCTTTGGAATTTGACTAATACCTCTTTGCTGGCATTCTAAGTGAGGAGGTCTCGCGCCTATTAAAATCAATGATTTCCTAAACCACCACACTATCTTTTTGAATAAAATGTTCACTTGAAAGATCTTCAAAAGAGGTAATTTTGGCAGATGTTTCAAAGATACATCATTATCTTGTTAAATTAATACTGTTTTGAACCAAAACATAGGGAGTAGTAATAAAAATAATTAAACACCTTTTTTGATTGTTAGGTGGAGGTTTGGAAATGCTTGTAAAAAGAAATCATTGAAGAAGACTTCAAATTTTTGTTGAATCACTATTTGATATTGTTCTATATAACCAACCCCATTAGCATGTGTGACTCACACATGAATTGTTCAGACTCAAGAGAAGTCGAATCTTAGACTTAATACTTTTTAAGGCGCTAGAGTAAAATGACTTACCCACTTGAGCTAATCCCTTGGGGTTAAAGAACAAAATTTTTGAATCACAACTTCATTGACTTAGGTGAAGTAATCCCTCATTTCTTTGAGGTGAGATGAAAGTTTGATAGGCATAATGACCATTTATATTAGAGTAGATTACAGTGTGGACAAATTATATATGGATAAACCGTTCAACTTCTATTACTTTGATCCCTGAAATTTGAAGTGTATGTTTAATGACACCCATAGAGTTTTATTTTCAGGTTGGCGCATACATGTTGATGAAATTTTATAAAATGACAATTTTGCCCTTCTCTTATATGATAAAATAATTAATAATCTTATTTATTGTAATATAAATATTATTATAATATAAAAATATTACTAACTTTTCGCACTCAATGTCATTTTTTTGCCCCGGACAAATAGGTTTAGGGAATGTCTAAGTAACAAATTTTGAACGATTTGTTCAAACTTTAGAGGAGATCAATATAATTTACCCATTATATTATTTACCTTTAAAAAAAAAAATTAAAAATTAAAAAGAAGAAGAAGAAGAAGAAGAATTATTTATTCATTTGGGTATATAACAACATTCACTCCACGCCTAGCATAAATTAGAGCTAAACTTTTGCAGCATGATATAGAAATTCAGTTCATTGACCAATGTCCTTGACTCTTTTTATAAACTTTCAATATGATGCTTTTAATGACCAATATGATGCTTTTTATAAACTTTCAATATGATGCTTTTAATGACCAAAAGTTTCTCACAATTCCAACGCGAAACTTGTCACATTTTATGTCAAATATTATAAATAAAAAAAAGAAGAAGGGTTTATTAAAGCAATTATTGACATTTCGACGAATATAATTTCTACTAATACCCATCAAATCGCCAATAATATTTTGTCAATTTACGAAAACTCTCAAAACATTGACTCAGGGTCCCCTCTGTTCATAATAATTGCATAACTTGTTGCATACAAGAAAAGTAGTCAAAAATATACAAATCATCCAGCAAATACCAACAAGAAGAGTTTAGAGTGATGATTTAATCATTCATTTATCACAAATTCTATAAAGCTACTCCATCCATATGCAGTTATGTATGCAATTAACAAATTTATGTAGTCCCGTTGTAGTGAGAAAAAACTTCATTACGAGATGAGCTCTGATGCAGTATAGAAAAAAGGTGGTGGTCCTCAAATGAAAGAGTTCTCATTTTCTTCTATAATAATAATAAAAAAAAAGAAGACAATTTGTCATTGGCCGATACTAAATCATCGGAACCCGAGTACCCAATAACTGTTTGTGGTATAGGGCTTTTGCGTTTGGGAGTGCAACTAAGAGCATCCCAGTGCAGCATCTCCATTCACATGCTACACTTTTATAAAGTGTAGTGCCATGTCAGCAATTGTGATAACATGGCTCTACACTTTTTTTGAAGGTTTATTTCTCTTGTTGCACACATCTTCTATATTATACACTTTATTATTTTATTATTTTAAAAATTTACCCACATACTACTAATACGCAATTAATTTATTTTATAATATTAAAATACACACAAGCCCACCATTTCAAGTGTACAATGGTTACTTGATTCTTCACATTTGAGGATAAAAATCCTCTCCTGCGCAAGAGGACATATGTCCTAGCCAGTGAGTGATGTATGGTCCTAGTAGCGCCACGTCGCATAAGTGGGGATGGGTTAAAATTTGTTACTGCATACTG
>JAOTQH010229483.1:0-13996 GCA_025631255.1 Cornus kousa
CATATAGATAGTTTAATCAAATAAAGCAATTAATTCCATTAATCAAGCAAATAATCAATTAAAACAACTAAAATGTAATTTAAATAATAAATTAAATACCAGGACTATCCTTTTGAAATTAGGGGTATTACAAATGTCTTTACATTCAATAAATATGTCTTTAGCAGGGGTGGCATCTGGATCTTGGTAGGAGTTCGGTGGGTTAATTTCAAGGAAGGCATCCAACTCATCTGGACCTGCCCAAAAACTAGACTCACCATACCGCCATCAACTCTGCCTATAACGGCCAGTAGAGCAGAGCGATCAGTAGAAAACTTCTCCTCAGAATTTGCAAAGATCAACCGTTCAATAACTATTGTTCGCTGAAGGTCGCTCTACTCAGCCTTCAGAGCATCCCTTTCAGTTTGAGCGACATTCCTCTCTGTTGTCAAAGTATCAACTTCATCTTGGAGGGAATCACGATTAGCTTTCAGAGCATTCATCTCAGTTTTTAAGGCATCCTTTTCAACCCTCAGAATTGACATTTCCTTCTCTGAGTTGTTCAATTTGACTAACAGCTCAGTATTCTTGGCTTCGGTGACCTTCTCTGAGGTACCAGAGTCTTTAAGAGCAATAGAGATGGACTTAAGCTTCTTATTCAGAGCTTCAATGCTCTTTTGAAGAGTGAACATGCCATAGAGAGTCTGCAAAAAGGTAGAGGTACTCAAATGAATGTGGTCGTCAATTAAACAAAAAGAACCAAGAAGTTTAGAGAGATTATCACCTCAAAGGCAGCCGCAGGGAATCACCGGTACATTTCAGCAAAAGACATTTTGTTTTGATCAGAAATGTCCTTTAGAGTCCACAGGCCTTTATAGAAGTCAAATGATGTGGCTACATCCGTTAAAGAAGAATCATTAAGACCAATGAGTGATCAATCCTCACGGCTCAATAAAGGGAGCCAAGGCACGACAGTTAGTGAAGAGCCAGAGGTTCTAACAGATTCTCCTTCTGGGATAAATAGCTGAGCAGGAAGAGGAGGACTACTGACCCTGAAGGTAGGCCGAATCCTTTGAGTTAGAGGGAGGTCATCTTGATCAGATCCACCTTCGCGTATAGGCCTTTTTCCTAGCCTTTTCGCCGCAACAGCAGCTCGAGCAGGAGAAGATTTAGTAACATCCTGAGAAGAGTTGGTAGCATTCTGAGCATTCTCCTCGACTGTCTGAGCCTCTTGTTGGGAAGATTGAGAGGAAGTCTCGGTTGGAAAATTAAAGGGATCGCTGCTAACTACATGTTTTTGGACTCTAGATAAAAGACGAGCAAAAGGCCCAGCGCTCGGTTGTTCAGAAATTTATACTGGAGCAAGAGTTACAGAAGTGGTTGTGGAAGCAACAGTAGTAGTAGAAGAAGAGGGGGCAGAACTCTTCCTCCTGCCAAAAGTAGAAATTCTGATCTCATTCATGGTGGATCCAAGAAGGGATATGTCAGAGAGATTGGTAGAGGTGAGTAGCTCAGAAGCAGAGGGGATGTTGTTCAAAACTTTCTCCTTTAGAGTGTCAAGCCTAGCCCTGCAAACACTGTAAACCAATTCATCGTGATTAATTTGAAGACCTCTGCAAAGAAAGGTGCAGCAACGAGGAAGGCAGTTTTCACAATGGCAGTCAATTGGGTGATTTTTAAGTTTCTTGTAATTAGAAACAGTGCACTTTCCAAAAGAGGATGGGATGGGAAAGGACTGACCGAGGGGAGTTTGCCAGTTCCCACTGACCCCTACTAAGTTTTGTCTCCACCCTTTCTCAGATAAGAGCTTATCCGTGCAAATCGAACGCTTCTCAATAGGGTAGAAATGAAAGTACTTATTGGTGAATTTAATACGGTTAACTCGGTAACAGAGAAGGAGGTTAATAATGTCTAATTCTAGATCTCTATCACGGTTCAAGAGTAGAAGGACTGAAATGACCCTAAAGAAGTTAGGGTTGACCTGCAAAGGGCAGAGCCCCAATTTGTTGAAAACATAACAGAAAAATGGGTGTAAAGGAAACCTAATCATGTTTAGGTGAAGGGCAGAAAGTAAAATTTCCAAAGGAAAGAGACCTTCACCGGAGCTCCTATCTAAATTTACAGGGCAAATTCTAAGGGAAACATTACCGGGAATATTGTTCTTGAAACGAATGACGTCTAAGTCAAAAGGGGCCATAAAAAAAAGGGGAAATCTTTAAAGAATAAAATCCTTTTTGAAGGGAAAAAAGGAGGAAAGAAAACTAACCTTGGGAAAGGAGTTCGTGAAACTCACCGAAACAGTACAAGAACTGGGTTGCAAAGAAAAGCTCGCCGGAAAGTGCAGGTGAATAACAGAGAAATCAAGAGAGATGGTAAAGAAGTGAGTTAAGCTAAGAGGGGCCAATTTATAAGAGGATCAAAAGTTTGGAAGTAAAAATGATTCAGTAATTTAATGAGCTATAATAGAAGCGACGTGACGGATCTCGAAGCATTGGTCAAGGAACCAACTGTTCGATCCCCATGTTATTATTCCAAGCCTTCAAGTCATAATTTTGTCCTTTCGATAATCTCACCCTAATTAATTAGGGAGAGATTATGGGGGTAGATGAGAACACCATAAATGACCTGGGCCTGACTTGGGTCAAGTCATTTGGAACAGACCGGTAGTTGCAAGTGGGGCAAAATCAACCTACACCAAATGAGTCCAAAGTAAAGAAATTAAGGGATGGGCCTGAAGAAGGGAAAAAGGAAGTGGGCTCAAATGACAAGGAAAGAGATGAAGCCGACCCATCACTGTACAATCAGTTAGAAAATAGGATAAAGTCTTGTAACCATCTATAAATAGAGGGAAAAGAGAAGGAAAAGGGGTTGGAAAAAAGGTTGAGATATGAGGACTTTCTCTCTCTAGAATTGAGTAAAATTTCTTGTATCTACAAATCTCCAGTGGTGAGACAGTGAAGGATTGGACCTTGCATACAGATGGAAGCCTATGGTACAGAGGCTTGTTGGTTGTTTCTACAGGATGTCGTGAGGATGTTTTACGGGAGTTACACACTTCCTGCTTTGCAGTTCATCCAGGTGGTACCAAAATGTATCACAATATGAGACGTCAGTATTGGTGGAACGGGATGAAGAAAAATGTTGCACAGTTTGTGGCTAAGTGCCTTACTAGCCAACAGGTGAAGACCGAACATAAAAAACCGGCAGGGTTGTTGCAACCATTACCTGTAGCGCAGTGGAAATGGAAACAGATTGCTATGGATTCTGTGATAGGTCTTCCAAGGTCACGGAGAGGCAACGAGGCCATATGGGTCATCATTGATAGATTGACCAAGACGGCTCACTTTTTTTCTATTAAGGCAATAGATGATGAAGAGGCACTTGGAGTATTATATGTGAAGGAGATTGTAAGGTTACATAGAGTTCCAGTGACCATTGTGTTGAACAGGGATGCCAAGTTTACTTTAAAGTTTTGGTAAGGACTTCAAGCAGCGTTTGGCGCAGCGTTGCACCTTAATACGACATTCCATCCACAGACGGATGGCAAATCGGAGCGTACTATCCAAATCTTGGAGAATATGCTTCGGGCATATGTGCTTAATTTGGGAGGCGGTTGGGAGGACCACCTTCCACTTATTGAGTTTGCATACAACAACAGTTATCAAGCGAGCATTGAGATGGCTCCTTTTGAGGTGTTGTATGACAGACCTTGTAAGTCTCCAATTTGTTGGACTGAGGTAGGCGAGACAGCCTCCTTAGGACCCGACATTGTACTTGAGACTACCGAGAAGATTAAATTGATTAGACAGAGATTACTCACGGCTCAAAGCCGACAGAAGAGCTATGTAGATAGGTGGAGACAACTGCTATCTTTTGAGGTGGGAGACTATATTTTTTTATGGGTTTCTCCACGAAAGGGTTTGACGAGGTTCAGGAAGAGTGGCAAGTTGTCGCCATGATTCATTGGACCGTTTGAGATCTTGGATCGTGTAGGAGAGGTTGCCTACAAACTTGCTTTACCACAACAGATGGACAAGGTTCATAATGTTTTTCGTGTATCGACGCTACGGAAGTATGAACCGGATCCATCTCATGTTTTAGATTGGGTTGACGTGGATGTTGATAAAGATGTCTCTTATGAAGAAAAACCATTTCAGATCCTTGACACACGGCAAAAGGTGTTAAGGGGCAAAATGGTGCAGTTAGTGAAAGTTCTTTAGAGACACCACAGAGTCGAGGAGGATACTTGGGAGCTCGAATAGCAGGTTCGCTCCAAGTACCCATAGTTGTTTTCTTCCCCAGGTATGGCTTGATTTCGGGGATGAAATCCTTTTAAGTTTGGGAGATTGTGATGTTTCCAATTTTCAACATTTTTCATTTTTCTGGAATTTTGTTGATGCAAGGGTATTTTTGTCATTTCATGTTTTGCGTACCGGACACCGTGGGGTGTGCCGGGTGTGTCAGATTATTGTTGGGAGCATTTCATTGAGTTCAGCATTCTTTGAAATGTAAGGGTAACCATTTTCACATTTTTTCTATTTTTTTTTGGGCTGGACGATTCCGTGTAGGACCCGCTACCGATACTGTTGTGCACGGGGATTTCAGTTGAGTCCATTTGCAATTCCATACATTATATTTCATGAGATTTATGTGGTATTTATGTGGTGATGTATATATATGTGTATGTGGTGTAGAATTAAAGTAAAAGAAAAAGAGAAAATAAAAAGGAAGTGGTGGGACCCACCACCCACTTACATAGTGGTCTAGAGACCACACATGGTCTCACTTTCTCTCTCCCCATTAGTTTTTCTCTCTCCCTCATTTTCCTCTTCATTTTCTTTCTATTTTGCAACAAACTTTGATCCAAGATTTCTCTCTCAATACTTGGAATTTTTGAGTGTCGTTTGAGGCAAAACGAAGAGCATGACGATCTCTACGCGTGAGTACCAACAATTTCAACTTTGGATCTCCCTTTGATTTTCAAAATTTGAACCCATTTTGAGGGTTTTCGCATTATAAGAGGTGGGGGTTCCTAATTCATGTCTTTCTTGCTCTTTAGTGAATTATACCTCATAAATTGTTGCAAAGCATGCTTGTTTATGAACTAATTGTTTTGAAGATGATGTAAATGTTATATGTGAAGTTATGATCAAATGTGCTATTTGAATTGTATGAGAACATGCTTATTTAGTTAATTTCTTTGTCTAATAGTTGATCTACCATGCCTATATTGTTATAGAACTTGCTAGAAATGGTATGCGATGGCCTGTGTAATTTTCTAGAGTACTTGTAGAGCATGTTCAATTGTGTAGTATAAAATCCCTATTTCCATGGCATTATGAATATGAGACATACATGCATACCATGGGACATGAATGGGAAAAATGTTTTGGAATAAGTAAAAAAGGGGGTTTGGGGAAAGTGTTTTGATTAATGAGGTTTTGAGAAAACCTGGTCGCCGTGGGGTTACCAAAGGGCCGGAGTGTTAATATAACCTAGAGAGAACTAGGGAGATTGCTCTAGCGTGGTTGAGCTAGCTGGGCCCAAAATGACGCCACAGGGGTACCAAGGGTCAGGGACACTAGCCAATCCTTCTCTCGCGTCGCTGCGGGGTCACCAAAGGATGGATTATGTTAACAATTTGAAAGTGATGGTTTTAGTGTTGAAAATGGGGAGCGACATAGACATGTATTGCATTCCACATCATTTTATTGTTTATATTGAGATTGATTATTATGTTGTGCTTTCCCGATATAGCATGACCCCGAACTCTATTGTTACTTTCTTTGATTGGATTCACGGGGACACAAGAGGTGTGTCTTAGGTGCCACCTACTGAGTGATTCACTCACCCCATTATACTTAACATTTTTTAGGTCATGGAAAGGAATTGGCAGATAACAATCCACCGTAAGCTTGAGAGTTGCTAGAAGATCATTTTGTTACTTTTGTAATGGGTCATTCTCTTGTAAAAGCTCTATTTTGAGAAATGTATTTTAAGCTAGCTATCTTGGCCTCATAAATTTGTTATGCACCTTGATTTCATATTTTTGTAAATTAAGTCATTTGCAAAGACTATGTATAAACTCTATGTAATTGAATCGAATGATGTCGTAATAGGATCAAGGGTTGGTTCTTTGTCCATGATTAGAGTATGATGCATTTTCAGAATGTTTAAAACAAGTTTAGATCATTTTAAAGTTTCCATTCAAGTTCCTCCATAGCTCTATAAGTGCAGCCTTATAGAAGTAGGTTCTAGGCTCGGTAGTGCCATTTCTGTCGACCGAAATGGCACTTTAGTCGATCGATTCTTCTGCATACTCTCGGGATCTCCTATTTCGGTCAACCGAACCATCTTTATACTCTCAGGATCTCTCATTTTGGTCGACCAAAATGGGGTTTCGGTAGACCGGTTCTAGAAGGCTTGCTTCGGCCGACCGAAGCTTCACTTCGGTCGACCTAAGTGTACCTGTTTAGTCCACTTTGCTCCTTCCTCTTTGGTTTTCTACTCTTGACTCTTAGGTTATGTTATAAGCCTTTGGGAAAATCTAGTTTTGATCCTAAGAATGATGTTTGACACTAGAAATGATGAGTTTAACCTAAGTGACCTCGGGTTCGAGTAGGGACCCGGCTAACGGTTCGGACCTCCGGGTTCGGGTCGTTACATGATTCCACCTTTTCATCCTGCTCCTCTAGACATTCCCTCCATCACTACCATAACTCCTATCGCTGTTGCTATCACTGACAGATCTCTACCAGTTAATGAAGTCATTCACATTGACTCTCCTTCCAGAGATAGTGATGTAGTCAATGATGGAGAGAACAATAACAAACTAACAGGTGTTGATGGGGAGGACAATAGATCTGAACTGGGAGAAGAGGCTACAAATTAGTGTTTTTGTTATTTCTTTTTATGTCAAAAAATTACTTCATGTATTTCAAGATCTTATCCTGTGATGAATGTAATGATATTTTGCTTTAACAAACTTTAAACCTGAATGAGTTGATAACTTGACTCCAATGTTTGACTTTCAATCCATAAAGTGTTTGGCGTTCGGCTCGTAGTGCCAGCTACCACTTTTCTTTTGCTAAGTGTCTGGCACTTTGCTAGAATGCCTCTTGCCACTTAATAACATTTTTAGCAAGTTTTTGGCGTTCGGCTCGTAATGCCAGCTGCCACTTTTATTTTCCTAAGTGCCTGGCGCTCGGCTCGAATGCCTCTTGCCACTTGGTAACATTTTTAGCAAGTGTTTGGCGTTCGGCTCGTAGTGTCAGCTGCCACTTTTCTTTTGCTAAGTGTCTAACGCTCAGCTAGAATGCCTCTTGCCATTTGGCAACATTTTTAGCAAATGTTTGGCATTCGGCTCGCAGTGCCAGCTGCCACTTTTCTTTTGCTAAGTGTCTGGCGCTTGGCTCGTAGTGCCTCTTGCCACTTGGCCCCCACAGACGGTGCCAATTGAAGATGCAACAGATTTCCCCCAATTCTAGAGAGAGAAACTTTACACTTCAAAATATTTTCCAACCCCTTTTCTCTATATTTTCTGTCTATTTATAGACGGTTACAAGTTCTCATCCTGTTTTCTAACTGACTCTCTGGTAATGGGCTGGCCTTGTCCTTTTCCATATACGTTGGGCCCACTTACTTTCAATCCTCTTCAGGTCCATTCGTTACTCCTTGCTTTGGGCCTGCTCGGTGTGGGCTGGCTTTGCTCCGATTGCAATTATCCGACCCGTTCCGAGCATCTTGACCCGAATCGGGCCCAGGTCATTTATGGTGTCTTCAATATATATATATATATATATATATATATATAATTGCATACACAAAAAAAAAAAAAAAAAAAAAAAAAAAAAAAAAAAAAAAAAAACAGAAATGTGAAATTAATGAAGAAATCATCTAATTAAACTCAGCATCCTCCTTATGATAATATAAAAGAAAAAAGGAACAAGATTATAGAAGTGAGGGATGCTTAGAACTTTTACTCAAAGCAGACCCTAGCACCTAAATGGCTCTCAACTAAAACACTTGGCAATTTTAGGAATACAAAAGCTATATTACCTGAGGGGTGTTGACGGTATTTTACTTTCTTTAGTTTTTTTTTTTTTTTTAAATGTTAATTATAATGGACATTTTTGTAAATATACAATGATGTCAGCCGAAAATGTGCCCAAAGTAACTTGCGAGGGCAATATGCATGTTTTTTTTTTTTTTAATTGTAGTACTGATTTGCTTGATTTTGATAGTTGAAGAGGGTTTTATGTTTTTTTTACCAATTTTAAATAATTGAAGTTGCACAAAAAAATAAATTTTGTTTTTTTTGAGAAAAATAATTTTTACACTTGTAGTTTTAAATTGGTCAATAAATTAGAAAGTGAGATTCTTCACTTGATTGCATAAATAATTAATTAAAAATACCATGTCTAGACAATTCACTTCAATTCTTGGGTAACAGCATTTCCAATCGTAGCACGACATGTGTCAAATACATGGCCCAAGTCGAGTGTGGATCAAAATTAAATAAACGGGTCAAACGGCCATGAGACTATTGGCCAGTAAAGTTCGACCAACTTGAAAATTCAAGATGGCGCAGTATGAGCCTAAGATAAAGTCCAAGGAAAAACCGTCTTGTTGCACGTATAAAAGAGGACAGCTAAAAAAAGGAGAGAGTTCTTTTGGAAATATAAAATCGATGTTATTTTATTTTTTATTTTTAATTTTTTGGTATTTGATTGTCTTAAAATATTAATAAATAAAAATATATTAGAATCTAACAAAAATAATTTATCGATATTTACACGTCCTACTTGATGTACCCGACCTAAATTTTTGTCAAAATAAAAAATAAAAAAATATTTTACCTAAAAAATGAAAATATTTTCCATTTAATCAAATGTAACCCTAGTGTGCAGAATTGTTCTGTTGTGACCTTCCGGAAAAATTAAATTTTGGTGATTAACATTGAAAGAGATTTGCTTTACAAAGACTTTAAACTCAATAAAGGTAAATAGTGAGCACTTAGAAAAATATTTCCTAATAATAACCATTTGTATTGCATATTATATACTCTCTTCTTCTTTTTTTTTTAATGAAATGATTTATTATAAGAGTTGGAATCAAATCTAGAACATAAAAAAATTAATTATCTTACAGAACCAGCACCAAATGGGCACGGCCAGCTTAAGTCCGTCACCAAACACATTTTTGGGTTAGTCGGTCTGTGTAACCAAAGTACCAAACACAACCCTTAAAAGCTCCTATTAGCGCCAAAAAATTAGTACCAAATCACATTAGTACTCGAAAAGAGAGAGAGGAGAAAAAAATCACACCAACACTGCTCGACAATGCCCACAATCTTCATCGCTCTTCAATGTTGCCAATGTTCTACAATGCAGGCAAATCTCTCTCTCTATACATATATATATACACACACACACATACATACATACGTAAATTGTATAGATATATAGATATGTTTGTGTGTGTATATATATGTATATATTTGATAGTCGATTTTGTTGTTGTTTTGATGCATATACATACACATACATAATTACATAAATTGTATAGATTTATGTGTAAGTTTGTGTGTGTGTATATATATATGTATATGTGATTGTTGATTTTGGTGGTGTTTTGATTTACAGGTGAAGCAACAGAAGAAGAGCAGCAACAAGTGGGTTTGTGTGGTGTGCAACGAGAAGCAATCGGTACGGAAGGTTTATGCTCAAGGATTCATGGCCAGAGATGTTCACAAATTCGTTCAGAGCTTCAACATGTCCCGCCAATTTCCCCAAGAACAATGTACAGAACAAACCCTAGATCCGCTCCTGGAACAGATCGACCATCATTTTGATTCGAGCAATGACAATAAAAGAAGAACCGATTGGAGCGAGTACATTGATCCGGACGACGATCATTATAACAAATTGAAGAAGAACAAGGTAGTCATTCATGGAATCCAATAGAAAATCGTAATACACACACACACAACACACACACATATATCTATAAATGTTGCAAATTTAGTTAATATTCTATAATTTTTGTTTTAAAGGTAGCGTTAAATTGTTTGAAGAGTAATAAGTATAAATGATGCTTTGTTAAGCCCTAAATGCAATTCAAGTAGAAAATTGCAATGTGTGTGTGTATATATATATATAAATGAATTTATCTACACATCATGTTTCAAATTTAGTTCATTTTCTTTTTAATAAAATGTCCCCTGTTTCTTATAATTCACTATGAAATCGTCCGAAGAGTATGAAGAACAAATGATTCTGTGTAATATACCTGAATGGAATTCAAATAGAAAATAATTACACACATATATAAGAACAAATGATTCTGTGTAATCCCTAAATGCAATTCAAATAGAAAATTGTTGCGCGCACACACAAGAACAAATGATTCTAAGTTGAGACCTAAAATTTTGATCATTTCAGTTGATGAGTTTCAAGCACTCTCGAAATGGCAAGAATAAAGTCCCCGCTAGTTTTGAGGAGTTTTAGTAAGTGATTATTTGATATTTTTGTTGTGCAGGGAACGTGTTTGAACAAAAGTTTGTGAGAGAGTTGCCAAAAGCATTGTTCAAAAGACCAAAACTGAATAAATATTCGACTGGTATAGATGCCAAAGACGGTGAAGAACTTTTCAAACCTGTGTTCTCAAAGAGAAGTTCGAACAAGCATATCGCTCTCGAGGTAATGCAGCTCTTCGCCTCTTCCATTTCACCATATTAGCTCCTACAACATGAAATTGAGTTGTGTGCTTCGGTTCCCTTGCCCAAAATGGCCAATTATTTTCAGAAAAAACGAAGACTCCTTGATTAATATATATATATATATATATATATATATATTTTTATGATTTGGTGATTTACAGTCATCCAATTACTTTAGTACTTACACTAGTTAAAAGTTAAATAGATCATTAAGCTAAATATAACCATGCCCTCTAGATTTTATGCCTAAAACCTCTAATTTCGGCACTCAAATCTTCTGTATTGCAAAGCATAGCTCACAGTTCGAATATTGCAGAGAAGTCGAAAAATTGCCAGCCTCACACTATCAAAGGAGTTTCCAAATGGAGTGATTATAAGATGCTAGATGAGGAAGGCATCTCTGTAGATGAGGGTCCAAGGAGATGTCAACCAACGACGAGCAAAGGGGCTTTTAAATGGAGTGCTTACACAACACAAGATAACGATGGTGATTGTGCAGAGAAGGAGCTGAGGATATGTCGACCAGCAACAGCCAAAGGGGCTTTGGCTTCTAAATGGTGTAATCGCATGACCCAAGACAATAACGGATAAGAATCAAAGGATCAGAATCAGCATTTCTTATGTTTTTCTTTTATATATGTATATATCTCCTCCATTTTGATTACATTCAATGCACTAGAATTTAAATGTTGCGCGTTATTTTTTATACACCCGCATCCTTCATTTATAAGGAGCGACATTGTTTGATGTAATGATAAAAGCATAGAACTCAAACATTATATGACTAAATTTATATCTAATTTATCATCAGGGAAGAAAAAGAAAAGTAAATATATATATATATATATATATATATATATTAAAAGTGAAGTGCAAAACTAAAAGACATATTAATCATATATGATGCAACAAAATTGTGACCAGATTCAACTCTCCGGATGATACTTTGTCTTGTACCCCTCTGGAGGGCCTGAACCCAATCCAAACAGTGCACTTTTGAGCTACTTGCACCTAACGACTTAACTAACTTGAACATCTTCAATTAATAATAATTTCCCAGATTCAGAATTAGACTTTTTAGGCAGATGAAACTTTGTCATGGACACTAAATCGATGCAGATATATTTTTTTATTTTTAATTATTATTATTTTTGAAACTTTTACCAACTTTGAACCATAGTAGACTTCTTTGCAGATTAAATTTTTAATAGGGATTGTCAGAAATCTTGTAACAATTTGCTAATGAAGCCATTGACATTTCATTAGCTCACAGGGTCATCTTCCTTTCTAATTTCCCTTTTTCAACATTTTATTTTTTATTTTTAATCACAATGTTATCAAGCTTGGATGGGTAGATGAGCTTTTTGAACAATCTGATAATCAGCTAAAGTCATTTCATTAAGTGATCATTCTCCTTATTCCTCAGGTTAAGAAGTTCCTAATTTGACTCACTCAAATCCACCCAAAATTTAAAATAAATACAACACAAATTAAACGAAACACAATTTCTGTCTTCCAAAAGGTTAAAATCAATATTGGTTCCCCGCGGATTATAATGTTCACAGATTCTACTCAACAAAACTAGGGGGGCAATTTTAATTCTAAAGTCGGGTATCGACTCCAAAACACTATGCAACCAAGTTTAAAGGTCAGGCCGCTTGAGTGTGTCAAATTATGAGCCAAAGCGCAATTTTAATTCCCTGTGAATCTAATTAACACATGCACAAGAATTTTATACTTTCAAAAAACTCACTTAAACCATGACACCGTAAATGCATTATGATTGTTGAGAAAGAGGCAAAAAGAAGAGAAGAAAAGGATCTCCACAACACACTGGGTTATAAAGAGTACATGCATTACTATAATAAATTGAATATATTATCCTTATTGAGAAACAGTGACAGAATTTCCAGAAGTGCAAGTAGAATTACAATTATCCACTGATGTATGGAACCAGTTCACCCATGTAGACCAGAGAAACTAAATCCCAAATAGTTATTGGCACATACTTTTTGACAAAAAGAATCACTCGTACATTTCAGGCTTCAAGACCCCAACGTAAGGCAAGTTTATGTATACTTCAGCTAAGTCAAATCCATAACCCACAACGAAATAATCTGGGCACTGCACAGACAAGATGAAAAAAAGTTTATTCATGTTGTCCACTAGTCACAAGACTCGCAACCATTAGACACAATGATAAACAGTTCAAGCCTTAAGGTTTCAGAAAGCAAAAAACAAAAAAAAATGCAACCAGAAAAATGAGAACTTGGAAGTGTTCAAGTGATAACAATTGCTGCATCCTCAAGTCCTGTGCAGATAGATAAGTTAGAATGCAGGGTTAGTCAATGTTCATGTCCGTTAGGAACTTAATGTCCAGTCCCAATTCAATTCTAATAGTAGTGAGGTTTTGGTTTATGTAACAAATTATGCCTACCTTTAAGCAATTGACTGTGTCAGCATGAACAAATCGGTACAAGGTCAATTTTGTCCTTACAATACTTGAAATGACCTTTTTAACCTCATTGACCAATGCAAATTTACAAAATTACCCTTCACTTATAAACTCAAAAGGACAACTGTGTCCTCATATCACCGAACCCAGAACACCCTCTCAAACCGTACTCTCATATTTGACAAACCTCTGAAAATCTCACTGATGACAGTCACCACCACCATACAATCCATTCCAACCTGAAGAAAATTCTAATGGGTATCTCTCAAACACAATACATAAGGATGCAGAGGAGAGGAAGCGACGGTCGCCGCATCACCACCATCACAAACGGTAGCGGAGTGGCGGCAGCACCATCATCACTACCATCGATCTGACGTCGTTTAGGCTGCATCCTCATTAATCGTCCTATGTTTTGACGCCCACCAACACTACTGATGTCACACCCCAAATTTTAACACAAAGACTCTTTATCTTATATGTAAAATTTGATATATAACTTCCACCCATTCTCAACATACATCCACCATAAAAAAAAAACTACGATGAATCCCATTATTCAATTAATAAACATGTGAGTTTAACAAATTTGTACAAATAATGAATAGAGGTGAAATTTCCTCTAACATAATAAAAACATCCATGACCACTAGATCAAGGTCTCTCAAAACTCCAACTTTATTACAATGATAATAATAAAGAAAATCGAGTAAAAATAAAAATGCAACGAGCTAAAATTCGTCCCCGTCATGTGTCTCCATCACGTTCCTACTCTACGAGCACCTGAAATATGATAATGGGGTGAGCTCACAAGCTCAGCAAGAAATGCTAAACACAATCAT
>JAOTQH010229492.1:0-13996 GCA_025631255.1 Cornus kousa
GGCTTCCTGCTGCAGAGAATATAAATGACTTCAAGATTGTAAGTACAACTTCACAAAGGAAATTTTCTTTCATCAGTTTAGAGAAACAGTATGGTGATATAATCGTTAATATTGCTTCTCCTTTTTCTTGCACATAACAGAAGTTTATATTGTCTTGGACAGTTGGGCATGATTCTCGATGAAACACTAAGACTCTACCCTCCAGTGGCGACGTTGATAAGGCAAACTACAAAAAATGTTAAGCTAGGGAGCCTCGACATTCCAGCTGACACGGAACTTTTTTTTCCCTTGACTGCTATTCATCACGACAAAGAGATATGGGGAGCAGATGCTAATGAGTTCAATCCGTGGAGATTCGCTGAGCATGGAAAGCCTCTGGGCTCATTTTTTCCGTTAGGGATAGGCCCTAGAATCTGTGTAGGCCAAAATTCAGTTGTGGTTGAAGCAAAAGTTATTCTAGCTATGGTCATCCAACATTATTGGTTTGAGGTATCACCATCGTATGTTCATGCCCCCATGCAATATCTGACCCTCACACCGCAATATGGTGCACAAATCCTCCTCAGGAGGATTTTGAATTGAAGATCTGTTAGAAGTGTCCAAGTAATTGTTGTTGTTATTGTTTATTTTTGTTTTGTTTTTCGTGTGTGTTCTAATACACATATGGTGTTTTTTACTTTTTATAGTTTTGATTAATGATAAGTGGATACCGCTCAATATAATTTGATGCCTTAGTCAAAAATTATTTAAGTGGCATTCTAATGTGTAATATATTAATATCAAATAACAGTTATAATATTTGTTTTATAATTATCCTTCTTGTATTCAAGTTTGATCTTATATATAATTTTATTAATTTTAACTTGAAAAAACTTCCAATAATATTCAATAAGCAATGCATGCATTGGAAAATAATAGTCTTTTTATGTAATTTAATATTTTAATTCGAGCGTTTGATTCTGTTTGTAATTTTTTTTAATAAAAACTTTTAATCTTGAAAATAAATTTAAACTATTAATATCAGAAGATTCGTGAATTCTAGACAAGATCTCATCAATGCAGTGTGCTATTTTTTTAATTCTGAAAGCATGCCTCAAGGTATTAATTCTACCTTCCTCACTCTTATTCCTAAGGCTAACCATGGTGACAAGATTGTAAACTACAGACCTATAACCTTATGCAATATTGTGTATAAAATTATATAAAAAATTCTTGCCAATATATTGAGCAATGTTCTTTCCAACCTAATTGGGCCTGAACAAACTGCATAATAATATCAAGAATAGAAGGTTGCATAATAATATCTTATTGGTGTCTGATTTGATTAAAGGATTTGCTATGAAGTAGGTTGAACCTTCTATGGTTTTGAAGGTTGATTTAAAAAAAGCCTATGATTATGTGGACTGGAGCTTTATTCAAAAAAATGTTACAGGTTACTGGTTTTAGTGCCAAATGGATTAATTGGATTAGCAATTGCATCACTACTCCAAAATTCTCTATTTTAGGTAATGGTGTTCTAGTTGGTTTTTGCTCTATTTGAGCAACAATCTTATTGATAAGGTGGCTGAATATATTTTTTTAAATTTTCTCTTGATGTTTCTCTATTGTTGACTTTCCTCAAAATCATACTGAACACTTGTCGGCTCCACACTGGTCCACACCGCAAATTTTGGTGCCAACAAAATCGAAATAATTATACTTTAATAATATACAAATAAATTTCCATAACAAATTATAAAAATATTTTGAAACATTTCTAAAAGAGAATAATATAATTGGTGAGGATGAGAAATCTGTTGAGTCACTTAAGGATAGTCTGGTGAGGGTTTTTTTTTTTTTTTTTCCTTTTAATTTTACAGATTTTTTTATCCTTTTAATTGAACAGCTTCTTCGAATTGATATTTGTGCATATTAATGTCAGAGTCACGAAGAACTAATAGTTAACATTAAAAAATATATATTCAAAATTTTAATTCACAGTATGTATTCTTTTATTTCTGTGTTCTGTGGTCTGTTAAGATTATACAAAGAATAAAATAAAAATTAAGTGAATCTTACTAATGCGTTAATATAGAAACTATATATTAACATTCTTTCGTGATTACAACAAGAAAGAGATTTATATGGGTGGATTGTATTTGAAAATACGGTGATACCTTTTTTGGTAATTAATTTTTTATTTTTACAATGACTGGTATTGATAGAATTAATTTGAGAAACTAATGAGACGGTGGTTTTGTAATTTTTGGAAACGAGAGAAGTGGGTTTGAACGGTACTCTAACAATCTAGCGACCATTATAAAAAGTGTGGTTATAAAAAATATGGATAAATTTTATTTTTAAAAAAATGACATTAATAATACATTTATAAAAAATGGCAATATTGGAAGAATATCTAGTGGGATTATGAAATTAATTGAAAATAGAATGACTTATAGGTCATTATTCTTTACAATTGAAAAGTAGGATTAATAGGTGTGGAGGTGGTTAAGCCACGTCGTCAAAGAGTCAACATTTTGACAAAGTCCACCTCAGCAATAGCCAACTTTGGGCCAACATTCGGATGATCGATGGGCCTTGAACCACGATCCGACCTCTACAAAGATTTGTCAATCGATGGGCCTTGAACCTCGATCTGACCTCAACAAAGCTTGTTGATCGATGGGCCTTGAACCTCGATCCGACTTCTACATTTGTCAATCAATGGGCCTTGAACCTCGATCTGACCTCAACAAAGCTTGTCGATCGATGGGCCTTGAACCTCGATCCGACCTCTATAAAGATTTGTCAATCGACGGGCCTTGAACCTCGATCTGACCTTAACGAAGCTTGTCAATCGATGACCTTGATCCTCGATCTGACCTCCACAAAGATTTGTCAATCGAAGGGCCTTGAACCACGATCTGACCTCAACAAAATCTATCGATCGATGGGCCTTGAACCCCGATCCGACCTCTACAAAGATTTGTCAATCGACGGGCCTTGAACCTCGATTTGACCTGAACGAAGCTTGTCGATCGATGGGCCTTGAACCTCGATCCCACCTCCACAAAGATTTGACAATCGACGGGCCTTGAACCTCGATCTGACCTCTACGAAGCTTGTTGATCGATGGGCTTTGAACCTCGATCCAACCTCTACAAAGATTTGTCAATCGACGGATCTTGAACCCTGACTTAACCTTGAAGATCAACGAAGAGTTGTGGTGGGACTCTTCGAGCAATTTTGGGATACAGAAGGGATTTGGAATGGAGGATGGAAAATCAGTAATGTCTTGCCCATTAAGGCAAGACCTAGTCTAGGGATAAAAGCAAAAGATAACTGGAATAGTACAATGGTCTTTACAGCTTACCATTCTTGGATAATTTAGTAGGGAAGGTACACTTGGCAGCCGATCCAAAAATATAGGGATTAGGGCAACATGACCCTGGTTCTGACCCGTTTTGAGGATGGAGGCCCAACAAGGTACCACCTGGATGACCTAGAGCTATAAAAAAGGAAGGCAATAATGAAGAAAGAGACAGAACTGACGGCAACTTCTTCCTTACCATTGCTCAAAATTCTCTGACTCAACTGGTTTTCTCTCCCTTCTTCCACGTCTCTGCATTCCTCATATTGTCTTAGTGATATACCCCCAGATTCTTACACCTACCCACAGGAAAACAGGTATCTACATTTGGCGACTTCACTGGGAATATCCTAGCAAAACGATGAATTCAAATGAGGTTCCTCCTCCGGTGCAGGTAGAGGGGTCTGCTGCTGACGCCACTAGTGCTAAGGCTATCAGTACCAAAATCACTAGTCACCGACCCACAAGCGCCAAAGCCAGTAGCACCAGACACACTAGCACCAAGGCTACCAGTACCAGGTCTCATTCCTCCAAATCCAGACACAAGTCCAGCACTGATGTTGATCTGGAGGCGATGCAGAACATGAATCACCAATTGATGACCCGAATGGAAAAGTTTGAAGAGGCCCTCCATGTTTTTGACAAGAAGGTTTCAACAACTTCAACAACAATTCCTGTAGAGCTCCCGTCAGCAACTCAGATGGCGTTTATTAACAGTAATATAGCTGGTATGACTTTGCCTCCACTGCATGGGCAACAAGTGGCGAGGTCACCAAAGGATCAGGGTCATAGTGCAGATCTGTCACAGCCTACTCCAGAACCCTACAACCCCGCACTGCAGGTAACCCCTTCGGCTCCTCATGTTTTCTCTTCTCAAGGCAAAGAACCCATGTTTTGCTCCCCACCACTTATGCTCAGGTAAACCTTAAAGCGCATCGTCCCTTTCCATCCTATTCATATTCTGCACCGAAAGAAGTATTCACACGTTCTGAAGTGCGTGACCTCTTCAAAAAGAGCACATCAACTTCTCGTGCATTGGATTTTGGCAGCGAACCTCCCTACCCGCAGGGATATTGCATAAACTCCATATCCACAGGGATATTTGGTCCCCAAATTTCCCCAGTTTAATGGCAAAACTGGTGATCCTAAGAAGCATGTCATGCGTTTTATGGAGGCATTGGGCCATTTTGGTGACAATCATGTTGTTCGCTTACGTGAATTTTCAAAGTCTTTGACTGATCGGGCATATCGTTGGTATTTTAATCTTGAGCCAGACTCTATCAGCACTTGGGAACAGCTGAAAGATCGTTTCCTCACCAAATTTTTCCAAGCCGAAGAATGTGTTACCACTTTGTCTCTCACAAAGGAGACTCAGGAGAACAATAAAGACATCCTCGCCTTTATCAATCGATTCAGTGACCGTACAGGAGAGTGCTCCGAAAGCAGCAATGAAATGGACTTGGTTGATATATGCATCCAAGGCATGCTGCAAATCTATAAGCTCCATCTCGTCAACCTTAGAATTGCTAGCTTTGGTGAACTCAAGATTGCCGCTCGAAACCTCAAAGACCTCAAGACAGTCGTTGCCAAGTATGAACCACCAAAGTATGATACTCCCAACTTTGAGGCCCCAAAACCTTCAAATCGCAGGCCTGCACCTGCAGCAACCATCAAAGAGCGCCAGCGAAAGCGATTTGACAAGCCCCAGTCCAAACCGCAAGGTGAAGAGCCACCACCTTTTACCATTCGTATCGAGTAAGTCAAGAATATTCTTGCCTAGTGGGTCAAGGATGGCGTTGTCGCCTTACCCACTTCGCGTCACGAGCCCACCCCTGCAGATAGAGCCAATGCTGATTTCTGTGTTTACCATCAGAGTGTCACCCACCCTACTGCTAATTGCTGGGCTTTGCGCCGTCTCTTCCAACGACGAATGGCATCTGGTGATCTTGAAGTCACCCCTCCCAAAGATGTTTGTCGTTTCTCATACCCTGATCATCGTGTGGCTGTTTTCACCTGTTATGATGAACTCGCAGAGACGCATTCAGGCCATAATGCTGGACTTTCAGAGCAAGATGTATGTCCTTTGGTTGCCTCTGCTAAACCTCACTCTTCAGCACCAAAGACAACTTTGTCCTTCTCTGATGCTGATAAATAGAGTCAATGTGCTCAAAATCAACCATTGTATGTGTTGGCTTCCATCAAGGGGGTGGAGTTCAAACGCGTTTTTCATGATAACGGTTCCTCTATCAATGTCATGCCCCTCTCCACTTTTCGCAAAGCAGTTATCCCTGAGGATCGCCTGATCAAAGAGCTAATTGAAGTTGTCGGGTTTGGCAATGATCTTCGCCGCACTATGGGCTACGTTAATGTCGATCTAGCAGTAAATAAATTTCAAGCTTCTACGAAGTTCCATGTCATTGATAGTGATATATCCTATCATCTGTTGCTGGGGCGTGCATGGATGCATCGCTTTGGCATTGTCCCGTCTACCTACCATCAATGTTTCAAAGGCATCTGGAACAACAAGGTTGTCACTGTCCCCTGTTCAGATTGTCCCTTTGCTACCTTTGAGGCTCATTATACTGATGCTTTGTTCTTCAATGACCTCGATGACTGCATGCAAGATTGCGATGCGACCATTATTAACACTCCTCTCCCTACTTGGGCAGACGCCCAACAGGGCATCTTTCATCCGCCATCTCCAGTTCAGATCAGCGATGCTCCACGAGAATGCAAGTGTGTTCGTCTCCCCAATAGCCGGGTCATCTACCGTTTATGACGGTGCTCGGGGTCAGCTGAGGTTCACTCTACTGACCCCTCAGCTTATCAACCTCGGATCCTCGACAAGACGCCTTTGCCAGATCTTGTTGAAGTTAACCTGGCTTACCCCAATGAACAGACTCGTGTTACGTTTCTCTCGGGCTCGCTCAACTCTCATGACCATTCTCATCTTGTTTCCCTTTTGCAGGAGTTTCGTGATGTGTTCGCATGGACATACAGTGAGATGCCAGGACTCTACCCGTCGTTGGTCTCCCACCATCTTAATGTATTGCCCAATGTTCGCCCAGTTAAGCAAAGCTCACGCACTTTTTGACCAGAGCTAGAGCTGCAAATCAAAGACGAGGTTCAGAAATCGTTAGCCGCCGGTTTTATCAAGCCCATCATTCACCCTACGTGGTTGACCAACATTGTCCCTGTGCAGAAAAAGAATGGTCAAATCCGTGTGTGTGTTGATTTCAGAGATCTTAGCAAGGCCTGCCCAAAAGATGACTTCCCATTACCAATTATTGACACCCTAGTCGATGGCACCGCAGGTCATAGAATGTTTTCCTTCATGGATGGCTTTAGTGGTTACAACCAGATCAGGATGGCTGAGGGCGATGCTGAGAAGACCGCTTTTCGAACTCCTCTTGGTAATTTCCATTATACTGTCATGCCTTTTGGTTTAAAAAATGCAGGTGTTACTTACCAGCGGGCTATGACTGCTATCTTCCATAATTTACTCTATCACAACCTCGAAGACTATGTGGATGATTTGGTAGTAAAGTCCAAGCAAGCAGCCAACCATCTCCATGATTTGCGCCAAGTGTTTCAGCGCTGCCGTCAGTACAATCTCAAAATGAATCCCCTTAAATGTGCTTTCGGCGTCAACCACGGGAAATTCCTCGGCTTCATGGTCACTCGCCAGGGCATTGAAGTTGATCCAGCAAAGTCCAAATCAATCATTGACATGCCTTCTCCAACGACTGCGAGACAGTTAAAGAGTTTTTTGGGCAAAGTTTCTTATTTTCGTCATTTGCTGCTAGCCCTCGCTCAGGCAACCCATACTTTTAACAACCTCGTTAAAGGAAAGGTGAAATTTTCCTGGACAGACATTCATCAGGCGGCCTTTAAGAGAATCAAGCATATGCTCTTATCCCCACAGATCATGTATGCCCCACAGCGAGACCTGCCCCTCCTCTTGTACATTACTTCTACACCGCGATCCATAGGGGCTCTGCTCGCGCAGGAAATTAATGATCAAGAACGCCCGGTATACTACATTAGTCGCCTAATCCGCGATGCTGAAGAACGATACTCCTTTATTGAAAAGCACTGCCTTGCTTTGGTTTTCGCTGCGCATAAGTTTCGTCACTATTTTCTCGTCTATCGCATCATTCTCCTCACAAAGTGCGATCCCTACAAGCATCTCCTCACCAAGCCTATGCTTACGGGCAAGGTCGCTCATTGGCTCCTCTATCTTGCAGAATTTGACATCACCTGTCAGTAGCCGCGTGCTATCAAAAGTCAAGCCCTCGCAGATTTGCTGGCCCAATTTCCCAATGAAGCTCATAAACCGATCGATGAATAGCTACCCCTCGATGACCTACAAGTCGCCTCTCTTGACCAATCCCAAGAGTGGCATTTGTTTTTCGATGGTTCTTCCACAGCGCATGGAGGGGGCGCCGGCATTGTGCTCTCATGCCCAACTCTCACCTCTACTGCTGCTATCAAGCTCGACTTCAAATGCACCAACAATGAGGTTGAATATGAAGCACTCATATTTGGGCTCTTAACAGCACTGGACAAAAAGATCTCTCGGTTATGCATTAATGGCGATTCCAAATTGATTATTAAGCAGGCATCTGGAGAATTTGCAATTCATGAGCCTTTCTTGGCTTCGTATCGCACAATCATTCAAAAGCTGCTCTCTCGATTCACTTTTGTTCGTATAGCCCATATCCCTCGATCTGTTAATCGATATCCTGATGCCCTTGCCACGCTCGCTTCAAAACTTGACATCTCCGGTGAAACTCAACAGATCACTATTCGAAAACAAGCAGAGCCCGCCATCATTAATCTTCTCCCTCCTGAGGAGTTCACTGATTGGCGCCGTCCAATCATCGATCAAATGAATAATTTCACAGGTTCTTTGCCTCTCGTTCAACTCAAAAACTTCCATTTGATCCAAGGGAACCTATATCACTGATCTCCCTCTGGCATCCTTAGTCGCTGTCTAGGCGGTGCAGAGGCCAATGAAGTTCTTCACCGCGTTCATCAACAGCACTGTGCTACTACTGATGTCGCCCTTTATCGACGACTCCAACGTCAAGGCTATTATTGGCCTCAAATGTCAAGTCAGGCGGCTGTATTGCAACGTGCATGTGTTGCTTGTCAAAAATGCACGGACACGGCTGAAGTCCTCGAGCTCGAACTGACTGATTGGCGAATTCCCTTTATCCGTTACCTTCAGCATGGTCTTCGCCCGGATGATCCAGCTTTGGCTGCCACATTTTAGCTTTGTGATGGCCGATTATTTCGTCTCTCACGCGAAGGATAACTGTTGCGATGCCTTGCTGGTGCAGAAATTCACGAGGCCCTTCGCGAAGCCCATTCCCTCGAACATCAGGGTGCCTACAAATTGTTCCAACACTTGATCCACAAAGGGCTCTACTGGCCAACTATGGAACACAATGCCAAGATACTGGTTCAACACTATAAGCCATGTCAATATCATCACCACCGGATCCATACTCCGCCTACTGCACTCCACCCTCTTACTGCCCCTTACTCTTTCCACACTTGGGGCTTAGATCTCATTGGCCCAATCAATCCAACGATCCGCCAAATGCACTGGATTCTCACAGCCACCGATTTCTTTTCCAAATGGGTCGAAGCCATTCCCTTACGGCATACTACTGGTATCGCTATCTCTGCCTTCATTCGTGAGCACATCATTTGTCGCTTTGGTATTCCAGCGATTATCCTTTCCGACAATGGCACTCCTTTTGTTAATTCTCGGGTAGCTCAGCTTCTTCAACACTATAACATCGCACAGCGTCGGTCTTCTGCTTACTATCCTAAAGGCAATAGCCAGGCCGAGGCAACCAACAAATCTTTTCTTAAGATCCTCAGTCGGACAGTCGCTGAACATAAATCCAATTGGGTTGATCAGCTGCCATTAGCTCTTTGGGCCCATCGCACTTCCAAGAAACATGCCACGGGCCAAACTCCTTTTTCTCTCTTCTACGGCACAGAAGCTATTCTCCCAGTATAAATTGTCCTTCCTACAGCTGCCTTGGCAGCTCGAAGTGAGGTTGATCACTTCACTCATCTCGAGGCCTTGGATGAACGACGGGAGTTAGCCAGACAGCACGTCAAAGTTTACCAAGACACTTTGGCCAAAGCCTACAACAAGCATGTGCGCCCTCGAACATTTCAGATCGGCGATCGTGTTCTTAAAGCTGCTAAACATATTATGCACAACACATCTGCTCCAAAGTTCACTCCCAAATAGGAAGGACCCTATGTTGTCATTGAGGTCCAACCCAGTGGCTACTGCCGGCTGCAGGGTGATGGGCGCAAGGCTGAACCTATTAATTCTAGCTGGTTAAAGCTTTATCACAGTTAGTTCTTTCTTTTTGTAATCAGCATTACTCCTATCAATATATGCACATGCTATTACATTTATTGTTATTACTAAATCGGACTTCACAATTTCATTCAATCGCAAAAGTTCATACAAAAGATGATGCATATTTAACTGGTTGATTTTACATATGTTATTAACCATTTTAACTGTAAGATAACAGAATGGCTTTATTTCCACTTAGCTCGTTGAAAGTTTCTTCTACAAGGGCTCGTTCTTGCTCTGTTATCGTAAGGCGGGTTTGAATATCTTCCATCATGCGCTTGTCTCTGGCAATCCTGGCATCCAACTTTGCTATCTGTTGGGCTAGAAAAGCCTGCCCTTCCACACGTTCACAAGGCTCCAATCTCACATTGAGCCATTCAATCTCTACTCGATCTTTTAGGAGTTCAATCAGCTCACGGGCCTCCTGTACTAGTCCTTCTGTCCATTTCTCTTGCGCTACTATAGCAAGGATCTCGAGCACTCGCCCTAAGGCTTCGTACCCAAATCGGTGGAACATTGGATGTCTTCTCCCAATCGCGTCCATAGTGGCTGGTTGTGCTAACCTCGCTGCTTCGAGCAGGGGAATGAAGCGCGCTTCAATGACAGCACCTTGCCAAGTTTCTTTCGCGTTTGCTCGCACGTTGACTTCCAGAGGGCTATCTTTGTCGATCGGCTGGTCGATAGGGTGAACCTCACCTATCACGCTATTCCCACTTTCGATCTCTTCATCCGAGGCTCGCCTACTCAAAATGTTGTTGGATCCCTCAAGTGACGATTGTGACTCCACTTCAACCACATATGCTCCATCATGCATCCCTGCCTCCACATCCTCTAATCTCACTGTGTCGCCTGAGGTGAACTCTTCCCTTATTTCTTCATGCACTCTAGGAACCTCACTCGTAGGATACTCCAATAACAATGGCATTGGTATTCTTGGTATAGAAGGTTCCTCTACTCATGGCATCCACAAGATTCTTACTGGGTTCCCCTCGCCCTTTGTGGGTATTGACCTATAACAATCCAGAATCGCAACATCAGTTTAAAAAAAAATAAAAATAAAAAAATAATTTTTTTACTTACCTATGACACTGCGAATAGGAGGAATTGAGCTCTCGGCTGTCATCAATCGACATATAATCTCTCTCTTCAAGCCACCAGTAGCTAACGCGGCCCCAATATCCCCACTGAACTCTCTTGCACTGACCCCTTTGCCCCTTGCGGTTCCCTCACTATTTCTCTTGGCAGATCAGCGTTTTGTTCCATTTCTTGCGTCTCCCCTGTTGACTCTTCATCTGATATTTGGATCACCAAGGCTTTCCGCTTTCACTGTCTCAAGTTAGCCATCGACTCCTTTGGCACTTCATGTTTCTTGGACTGGACCTCCGCTGCGCTTTTGCCAACTCTTGGCTCGACGGGCGCAACAGATATGTATGCCTCGGGCACGGCATCGTATGCTACATCACCCATTTTTTAGGCTAATGGAGCCATTATGGATCTATGACCTCGCACTACCGGTCTGGGCATACGCAGAGATACATCATCCTTGTATATGGGCATGGGAGCACAAGGACGAGGATTCTGCAAGTAGAACCTCCTGAATGCCCCCAAGCACCCTACCCAAAATCGCCTATAACTCCCTGTTACATCACCTTGGCGGTTTCGTGAAGGAATCACAATGCTCCCACCTTCTTACTCGGCCAGGTCATATTGTACACTGAATCAGAATAGAGCTTCTTCCAATTCATCGTATCTTTCTTCCAGCTCGTAATAGCCTGGGACACCCTGATCATACCCAAATTGCCTTGGAACACGCCTCGGATTGTATACCTTGCTCACATCTCCCAACTCAAATCGCCCGGGCAAGTGTCCTGGCAGCACTACTAAGGCAAACATTTGCTCATTTGCATCTCCTGTCTCCTGCCTTAGTGTAAACACCCTCGCCTCCCCCCAATAAATTTTCATATCAACCACCCCCATTATCTCTTCTCGGTAGGGTCTGAACACAAACTCTCGCTCAGAATCTATCACCTCCCCTAGAGCTAACCTACACATTAACCCTTGACCAGCGTCTTCTTCGTGCTCCTTGGTCGCTCAACTCCAGGGGCAATGGGCCATACGAGGGAAATCTGTCATATAGGAACATCTATAGGAACCCACTTGCTACGAACGAGACCATGGGGTAGCGACCAGTCGATCGCAAGTTATCCTCTGCAATCATGTCCAATCGATGGTATAATGTCCCCAAAAATAGTGGTCCTAGAGGGATCGCAGCTCCATTTGCTATTTTTACTACCATCAGACACCACCGACTCAAGGGAGCATCGTCTGGAGTCCCTGGGAATATATATTTGGACAACCAACATGATACATACGCCGCGAGTTCTGCCGGATGCCCAATTTTGTCTCCATCGACAAAGGGACGCTGTGTCTTATCCCTCTTGAAGGAGGGTTGCAAATTTTTGTACCAGTATCGTATCCAAGCTCCCATTGTGCATTTTCTGGCTCCCTCTGCTCTTTCCTTGTGCTTAGCTCATTTCGCATTAAAGAACGAACCATAATTTTTGGTCTTCTCCAATCCTTCTTCTAATGCAGCCATGGTTCCTTTCTTCGCCGCATCCATCGTCATGTGCACTGTAAATCCTCTACCCATGACATGCAACCCAAGTAATTGGGCAACATCTTCAAGTGTGGGTGTGAACTCCCCCCATTTTGCCACAAAGGTATGAGTCGCACTGCACCATCGTGATGCTAGCTACTCCAATCCTGGAGCATCTCTGGGAATTCTCAGTTTGCGAGACAGACGTATGGCTTGTGCAATTCGTGCTTGTCGTAACCAATCAACGTATACTTTATGGCTAAAGATGTGCTCAGACCATTCTTCCCACCCGGCATATGGGCCCACCGGTATTTTGAAGTCAATAGCACTAAATGGGTACATCCTTTGCTCAATGGCGAACCGGTGTACACAGTCCGCCGGCGGCTAAGCTTCTGCTTCTACGGCCACTTCTTCTACCATCAGTTGAGCTACCCCGCTGTCTATCTCGTCCCTTGCCATATCTCCGATAGCTGTCCAAAACCTATCTGTGGGTCCAAAGAATGGAGCTCTCCTCCACTCCTCCTCCGGCGGTATTTCTAGCAATGGTTCACCGGGTTTGCACAACTGTTTTCTCCTTGTCATTTTATCAAATATCTTCACTACTCTTGTACACAATTGTAATGTTGTATCTACACACACCAATTCATATTTCCAGCAACACGTTCTCCTTTCTTTCCTTTCTTCACCCTCTTACACGGTGTTTCGTCTCGTAATGATTTCCTTGCTAACCTGGTTATATATATATAGACTAGGGTTTAGTTTGGGAAGACGATGACACTCAACAGTTGTGTCCCATCATCTCCTCATTAACTACATAACCGCTGGCAACTGCAAACGCCTCGGTTCCCCACGACATTAATCATCACCTCTTCATGTATGCGCCGTCTTGTCTTTTATTTCAAAAATTCAAAACGTCACGTGCAGGGGGGCTAAATGTGGATGTGGTTGAGCCACATCATCAAAGGTCAAGTCAAAGAGTCAACATTTTGACAAAGTCCACCTTAGCAATAGCCGATCATTGAGTATCTAACTTTGGGCCAACATTCGGTCGATTGATCTTGGGCCTTGAACCTCGATCCGACCTCTACAAACTTGTCAATCGACGGGCCTTAAACCTCGATCTGATCTTAACAAAGTCTATCGATCGATGGGCCTTGAACCTCGATCCGATCTCAACAAAATTGATGGGCCTTGAACCTCGATCCGACCTCCACAAAGATTTGTCAATTGACGGGCCTTGAACCTTGATCTGACCTCAACAAAATCTGTCGATCGATGGGTCTTGAACCTCGATCCGACCTCTACAAAGATTTGTCAATTGACGGACCTTGAACCTTGATCTGACCTCAACGAAACTTGTCGATCGATGGGCCTTGAACCTCGATCTGACCTCCATAAAGATTTGTCAATCAACGGGTCTTGAACCTCGATCTGACCTCAACAAAATCTGTTGATCGATGGGCCTTGAACCTCGATCCGACCTCTACAAAGATTTGTCAATCGACGGGCCTTGAACCTCGATTTGACCTCAACGAAGCTTGTCGATCGATGGGCCTTGAACCTCAATCCGACCTCCATAAAGATTTATTAATCGATAGGCATTGAACCTCGATCCGACCTCTACGAAGCTTGTTGATTGATGAGCTTTGAACCTCGA